>UELU01143231.1:79896-138477 GCA_900490025.1 Megastigmus dorsalis
ATTTATCGGTAATCCCAGGGCTGAGCGCGCTTCATTTATGATCATTCTATCATCTCCTAAAATTTCGAGTCAATTAGATAATTTGTTAAAGAGAAAACTTTGAAAAACCTTGTGGGTATTTTGATGTAGTAAGGGCGGGAAATTTAAATTTTTAGTGACTCCGACGTCCCCTTAAGCTTGAAAGTGTTTATTTGAAGATGATTGATCACTCATTCCAAGCCATTCTCCAAATAAAAAAACTTTTAGCGTACACTAATTTAGAAATAAAAGTAAACGCGCTCGCGCACATAACTCCGTTTCTCGCAAACTATAATCTCGCATGCGTACCGAGCAAAGACACCTATAATTTTCTCCCGGCACTTACCAAGAGTCCCTCGCAGCAAGCCGCGCAGCCATCTGAATAATTCAAAGTACACGATCCGTCGGCAGCATCGCTATTTCTCACACAGCGGCCGCAGCGTGCAATAAAACACGGTTTCAAGCTAAAAAGACTGCATCGAAAAATTATCGCCTCGATTTCCGGCGCATCCGTGCAGCTGGCGCATATCACATGCATGCATAATCTCGTGCGCGCAGCTCATATCTATCTCGGCCCATCGCTATCGCGTGACTCTCCCTGTGATATGTGCGCAGTGTTTGCGTGTGTGTTTGCGTGTGTGTGTGTGTGTGTGTTTGGGACGCACGCGTCCTTTGGCGCCTTGGCGAAGGTCGATTTTTAACGCGATTTTTCTCGCGCACTCGCCTATCCGCGTGTTTGGTGCATGCACACTTGCAGCTGGGAGATCTGCTATATAACAACCACGTCGCGATTCGAACGGTTTCGCGGGCAACCGCAGTGTATGAGCGCATGCGTACAGGTAGGTATAGGATCGCTTTGCATATGGCCGTGATTGTTGTTGTTTTTTATTTCCTTTTTAAAGACCTGTCGTGCACTATAGTGGGTCATTAGGGTAGACTACCTGTTTGTGTGCTAGAAATTGTAATTCGCGAAGAGATAATTTTATGCAGATTTCACGTCTATTATCTTGTGCACAGGATGTAGGAGAGATACTCGTAGTTTAAAATGGCATGTAAATTGTGTTGAGAATTACGACTCTTTTTAGAGAAAATATCACGTGACTGCAAGTTAATATATTTATTTCTTATAAGTTATTCCGTATGTTTACTTGTAGCGGTTCGTAGGCATTGGTGCAAACTGACCTTCGACCATACTGTTACTTTAATAATTCATTAGATTACTTAAGCTCCATCCATGAATTTTTTATAACTTTAGCTGAAAAACAAAGAAATACCGTCATTTACCACTTCATATTTTCAATGCGTCTAATATTTAATATTATATTTACCATTTATTTGAAAAAAAAAATTACTATATGCTAATATAAGGTGAATGTCCCAATTTCTACTCACTTTTGATTTTTATTTTACTACAAATATCAAATGTATTTCTAAACTATTAACGGAAATATTTAATTAATTCAAAAGTGTTATAAAAGTATTTATCATGAAGTAAATATAATACCTTAAATTAACAGAAAAAATACTATGAAAGCAGAAATGGGTATACTACGTAAGCAGAAATTGGAACGTTCACTTTAAATAAACAGCTGTTATTTTTGTGCTAAAAGTGTTTATTTAGAAATAAATTACTAGAACTATTTTAAGATTATTCCTCGAATATACACATTATCCGATAACATCACATTACGTAGGACACACATGTCACTATCCGCCATTTGTTTACATCCACACAGTCAATGAGTTACCCACTGTACTAAAGAAATCAATCAAAAAAATAATAAGCCTCATATTTTTTTGTTCCTTGGAATGTTTGTTCGAATCGAACAAAATAATAAACCATGTATATCTTTTTGTCCCTTAGAACGATTATTATTCCAGTTAATAGAATAATAAAAATTCCACTTGGTTGCAGTTAAAACTTATCATCCAAAAATAATCATTTAAGTATCCTATAATAGAACTAAATATTTCGAGCATCCTCAAAATCATTAAATACAACCAGGATCAAACGAATATTCACGGCAACAACAGGTGCAAATCTAAACCAAGATCGCACTTTAAAAACCCCTGTTCAGCCCAATTTCTGCAAACGAATTTGAAGAAACAAAAGGATGGAAGGCAAAGAAAAAAGTCAACTGTCGAGTGAAACTCTCGAATCACGCGATTATCCGCCGCGAAGTTAGATACACAGGTATACACAGGGAGAGAGAAAGAGAGAGAGAGAGAGAGAGAGAGAGAGACATACCTCCGGGGTAGTAGAGGCAAAGTGCTACCAAACAGCCAGAGCTTCCTTTCCTGGAGCCATTTGTCCATAAATGCAGAGGATCCAACCGGTGGACTACTCCTCGCTGCGATATCGCGCCATCGTCTTGAGTATCATCGTCAGGATAAGATCTTCGGGGCACTCAGTCATCGCAGAAGCAGTGCAAGTTCGTGGTGGCTCGCGCCGCGGTTGGACATGTTATAAAAGCCGTGTGCTATCGACTGCTAAGCGCTCGCTGGTACTGGGTACAGGCTATAGACTCGCGGCGCCAGCTACGGGGACGGCACACAAATCTCGCCTAAGGCTATAGTCGACCGTATATGACGGCTTATGACGGCTCTATAGTACGTGTGTTATACCTGTGTGTATCTATCTTGCGATCGACGGCATGTATACCGGTGTATATACAAATAGCAGAGAAGGAGAGACGTGACGTTGTGCAGGTAATTGTGTGTACGTGCAGGGAAATCGATATGTTATAGTACATGTTGTCGCAGACGCTGCGAGCTGCCTTTTTTGCACGCTCTCAAATGTGTGTATACATGTATAATCTATACTAGTGCCTGTGACGATGTGGTGAACGCGATGGTGTGTGGGGTATTGTGCGTTTTATGGGGTTAGGTATATAAGAGTGATCGGCTCGATTGTACCTGTCCTTTCTTTTTTAATCCGGAGCTTCGATTTTTATTGATTTCAATGCCTTGTGTAATCCGAGAATTTTTAATGGCCAGTATATAAAGATCGTTTTATATTTAGTACGAATGCGATTGTTATTGATGTTTTTTGACTTTTATACTTATCGCCTACACGATTTAAAAGTGTGCAGGTAAATTTCACAAACAGTTGTAACATATCATTTTTAAATTTAAAATTGGAAATTCCTATTACAAATTCTCGTCATCTTATTTTTTTTGCAGGGTGAAAACGCTGTTTTAAAATTTAACTATGAAATTCTTAAATATAATTTTATATGTATCATATGCTTACCTAAAGTGTAGAAAATTTTATGTGAAATATTCCCAATCCAGTTTTAATTTTGAGTCCAATGATAGTCTATATATTCGTAAAATTTTTCTTAGCTTAATTTAATTATTATGATATACTTATTTTAATATAGTTAATGTCATTTCAGTATTTAATGTCATATTCAGTATTAACTATACACTAACCTTACCTTTTTGTGTTCCATATAAGGATGCCCTACACGGCTATTATGATCCATATTAAAAGAGAGTTAGAAAATGTACGAATCAATTGAATTCTTTAAAGTATAAAACAAATATTTAATTACAAAAAAATTTTTTTATTCAGGGAAACTTGTAAAAAATTAATGTTTACAGGATATTGCATCCAAATCTTTGTTAGTAATTAAGCAGAAACAGTATTCAATAGCAGATTTCTACATTGTACTTTTCGTTTAAATTCAACAATGAGTCAATTTTTAAGTTTTTTAAATGATCAGAGTTGAGGCACAATCTTTATGAGTTGTGGTATCCTTTACTTGAAAAATTGCAAATTTCAGTAATTGAAGTGAAATCCCGAGTGAAATACTTAGCTCATAGTCCGTAACCATACTATAGAGTAGGCAATACAGCATCCCCTTATAAAATATAAAAATGATTAAAGACAAGAAAGTAAATAAAAAACGATCAAAATTGTATAATAATTATATATTTTTTATTTCTCGCATATAATATCATAGCATATAAGTTTATTGCTTTGAACGCTTGATTTTTTTCATATACATATTTAATATTACATATAAAAAGCAACGGAGGACGGAATTGTGTATCGACCTCGGTCGACGACAAATATCAATAATATATTATGGACAGCATCGAACACTGCGCACAACTTCGAAGAATCTCCTCGAAGGCAGTGTAAAATATAGAATTTTTATCTTATACATACTGTTGCGCGGCATCGCGTTAAACGCGAAATCTCGCGCGCACAAAATTCACGCTTATGACGTCGCAATGGCTCTCTTTGCGCGCTATTCTGTCAGCGTGAATTTACAACAATCGTCTAATAAATTTCAGCTAAATCTTTTGAATCCTCGAAGTTCAGAATTCCCTCTTAAAATTATCTCTACAACATTTAAATCATACGCTCGTGCTTTGCACAGCACATTTACTATATATATCTCAAGTGTGTTTCGAAAAACGTTAGGCTTCTCAATAAAAAAAAATTATGAAAATGTTGTTTATAAAAATAGTCAAGAAAATGTAATATGCTCGATATTAATATTTGAAAAGTGAAATGAGAATTGAATGTAAAATTTTAAATATACGTGAAAACACAACGTTAATTGAATAAAAGAATGTCGCAGTTAACAAAATTGAAAACAGAAATTTTCGGCTAATCGAGCAAAAAGTCTCTGCAAATAAAAATTTTCTATTAATTCGAAAAATAAATGCAGTACTTTACGATCTCAGTATCTTTTAACATTCCAACATTGCAGTTCTTAAAAAACAATTTTGGGCTTCGGAACACACTTTCTTCACATGCAAAAAAAAAGTCGAAGAACGGCAACAATGCACCGACAAGTCGTTGGCAGTTTCCGAATATATATCTTCAAAAATCCGACGTAGACGAAGAGATAGAGAGAAAGAGAGGCGGAAAACAAGCGTTAGACGCTCTTAGTGTTGCGTTGCGTCGTCGAGCTGGTCGGAGTTTTGGGCTTGTCGCTGTCGGTCGTGTCGCCGCGCACCGTAAACGTCACGTAGTACCTCTTGGTGCGATCAAGCTTCTCCGATGGAAGAGCGATCACTTGTTTCTCCTCGCCGTGTGTCACTTCCACCTTCAAATCATTATTCAGCACCAATTGTATTTAAATAGTCTAGTCATTTTTAGAAACAAGTATAAGTACAGCAACAGGCAAAACGAGTCAGCCAGTTGGAAATATCGTCCTACAATCTCATGCAGCTACAATTTCTATATGTATCAAACTACCTACGAAACTACTATGCACAATAGCTTTCTTCCTTGATAGTTATACTGACCGTCATCTGTCCCTTCCCACGTCCCTCGATCCTCGGAAGAAGACTCGGTCGTTCTGGGACGCCTCCACCTACTGCAATTATAGTCTAAAATCAAACATTGCAATCCATTTCTTTCTAACAGCTACGTACGTAATGGCAATACATCAAGAGAGCTATAGAGAGCAAGCAAAGTGGGACGCCAACTTAACAGTTACCGATGCTACTCAACTAATTGGAGAAAGAGCAAAACGTACGGTAAGTGTATATCGGAACGGAGGTGTAGGCACTTGTTGCGTGGTGACAGCGGTGGGTTTTCTGGGTGCACTGCTTCGCCTCGGTGCACCAGTCCGGCGTCGTCGGACGTCTCTGCAGCCTCCTCAGCTGCTCGTACAAAAATGACTCGAAGTGTCTGGAGAGCAAGGAAAAGTTTTGTTCGCATACATAATATTATATACATATGTATTTGTTTTTACAGATTAAAAATGTGATAGTGATGCTGACCTAAAGGTAAATGGTTGGTCGTATCTCGCTACACCGAGCGCTGGTCCACTCATACCGGCCTTATGGAACGCTTCAACCTGCGAAATATAATGGTAACAGCAATTACAAGCTTATACAGCTGAAACGAAGCGAGGACAATATCGCAAGGTCATTCGAGTTAAGTGTACAATAGAAATACACCGAAACGAACCTGTCGTTTGACGAGCACCTGCTCGTTGGCTCGTCCGTGTCTGATCTGCAGCCTCTTGATCTCCATTAACTGGAAGAATATCTTGCGCTCGAGGTGGTAGCGCCTCAGGCTTATCTGGACGTCGCGCGTGATCGTGTCCATGTGCAGAGCCTGTTGGCGCTCCGTGTTGGGGCAGCACCTCGTCGTGCGCCTCGGGATCCTCGAGACCCGGGGGCTTGGTTCGATGCCGCTGTCGCGACCACCGCTGTCGCGACGCTGCCGCAGACGATTGCCCATCGCATCCGAGTGATGCAGCTCGCGGTGACGTGGACTAGTCGGTCGCGCTATCCTCACGTGCGACTTGCTTTGCAGCTGCGTTTTAAACAGATTCGTTCATAAGCCCCGATGTCATCATTATTCACTACAGTACAGTATTGTTTCAAATAGTTCGAAGGAGAGCAGTATACAGTATAATATATATATAGTTCACCGATCAAGCTATCGATACCACCCAATCAAGGCTTAGAGCTAAGTAAAATGAAAGCGATTTAGAGCGGAAAGCTTCACCTGGGGGAGCGAGTCTACAGCGGAGGCCCTCGCGGCCATCTCCTCTTCACTGGTGCTCGGCAGCACTCTAACGATGCCCACGTCGTCGTCACCGCCGCCCAATCCGTCGCTCTCGTCCTCGTCCTCCTCCTCGTCGTCGTCCTGCTCCTCCGTGTCCCCAACGACCTGCCTGATCTCCTTGTCCAGCTCGTCGTCGTCCTCCTCGTCCCACTCGGGGCTCTCGATCACGGCGACGATTGCGCTGCGATCGGGTGAACGCTCCTCCGAGCTCTCGAACAGCGCCATTTTACCCTTGCGATGCTTCCCCGTCGACGGTCTCGAGGAGCGACGTGCTGCCTGCGGCTTACCCGACGGCGGTGAGCTCGACGAGCTCTCGTCCGCGAAGCGAAAACTCTCGGTACCTGGAATGAAATAGTTTTATTTTGATGGGTTGTGCAGCGATTACTAAAGGGATCTCATATAATACCATACATTGCAGATACCAAACAAGATTTATTTAAAAATGCACTGACCAAACCCGAGAATTTTAGTCCCTTCATAATTTCTTGTTATATCTAACCTGGAATTTGTATCTCTGGTTGATCCTTCGACGACTGAGCTTGCGTCTCCGTTTGATCCTTCGGCAACTGTCCTTGCGTCTCCGCCGTTTCCTTATCATCTTTTCTAGGCGACGGAGTGCTTTCTTTGATTTCATTACCCGGTTCTTTCGTTTCCCGGTTTTCAGTTTCCTTTACAATCGATCCTCGTTTCGAATCCGGCACTTCCTCAACAATGGAATCCCTCTTTGCATTCTCTGTAGCCTCTTTCGTATCTTTCCCGCTTGCGTCATCTGCTGTTTGTTGCACCTTCTCCATCTCCACTTTAGATTTTTCAACTTCTTTCTGAACGTTTTCCTCTTTTTCACCCTCCTTCGAAGCTCCTGCAGTGTTTTGTTCGTCGACCGACTTTCTCTTATCCGCGACCATATTTTCATCCCTTGGACTATCTTCCTTGGCACTGGACAGTTCGTTCGACGTAGTTTCCGTGGATCCCAAAGCACTCTCTTTTTCTGACTTTGGACTACCAGTTGCCTTATCCTCCTCGGTACTTTGCTGACTCCTTCCACTCTTCTCACTTTTGTCATCCTTCTCCCTTTCTCCTTCGTTTTTCTCCTCCTCTTTCTTTTCTTCGCTCTCGGACTTTTGAGACATCTGATGACGCATTTCCTCCATGTCTTTTTTCAGATCAGCAGCTTTGCTCAGCAATGCACTCTGAAGTTCATCCGCCTTTTCCAAAATATCGTCCATCTTAGTCCTGATCTGCTCGCCCGATTCCTGCTCGACATTCGCATCTTTGTCAGCCTCGGAACTTTTGTCCCTGGAACTATCCGGCGCCTCGTTCTTGTGTACGTCCGCGGTTATCGTTACTTGCTCCACCGTATCTTGACTCGTGCTATCGAGATCCTTGTCGAAGGCTTTCTGCTCCTGACTCGAAGACTTTCTTTTCCCGAGTTTTGACTTTTCCTTTTTCGTCGATTTCTCGTCCTCCGCCTTTTCCTGCTCTTTCTTCGATAACTTCTTCGAGTCGGCTTTGGAAGATCTGGAGGAATCCTTGGTATCCTTGGACGCTTCTCGAGGTGTTTTGGACTTTTTGCCGGAAACGATTTTTTCGGATGTTTTCTCTAAGGATCGCTTAACTACAACAACCTCGAGGCTGTCGTCACTGACACACGTACTGTCTTCGTCGCTTTTGGGTGATTTCGATGGGTCTTCGCTTTCTGATTCGCTCGTGACTCCGTCGACTTGGTCTTTTCTTCTTTTAGAATACCCTTCGCTTTTCCTTCTTCTGCCTTAAAATAATTCTGTTTAGTTCTAGCTTGAATCTTGTTCTCTATTATAAAATACAGACATAGACATGCGTCAAGAGGATATAAGAATCTACCTCATAAAATATATAATAAACATTCAAAGAAATGATTTTAATCACGGTATCTACTTATTCCTCTTGAAGCATGCCGCGCTGATGCTCACAAGAAAAATCCTCGCTTCCAGCTACGAAGCGTATTATACCTCTTCCCGCGAGTGGCTGCTCCTCTTCCGCGACCTCGGGATCGCTGTCGTTCACCTCGTCGTATCTCGCGTTCTCGCTGAGCGCCCGTCTCTGTCTGTCGGTCGCTCGCGCCGTCGACGAGGTCTTGGAGTGTCTAAGCTCCTCCTCGCTGAAGCTGCGGCTATCCTGGCGCGAGAGTCGGTGCCGGTTGGCTCGCCGCCGCGTCCGTCGCTCGACAAAGCGCTCCTCGTAGTAGAGCTCCGGGTCGCGGTGCCGATGTCGGTGGTGGTGACGGCGGCGTGGACTCACGTCGTTCAGCTCCGAGTCCGAGCTCGTTTCCGTCTGCTTCACGCGCAGCTTTGCCGCGAACACTGTGCGGAAAATTCATTTCCGTTAATATTTTTGTACATATATTTAGTAGGCACAATACTGTAGTGGGCACATTTAGAATAGCGCAACAGAAAAAAAGGAAAGTTCATCATAAAACAATGGTAGCCGCCTCTTATTTGTACTAACAGGTTGTAATGTAACAAGGCGATATGATATTCCTACTTTACCGACGTTACAGTATTTTGATTATAGTTAAAAAATTCATTTGGATTTATGGAAATTGAAGACATCGGTACACTTCCGTGGCTCATAATCTACCATTTAGCAAAGATTCAGTCTAATAGGTATATTTAAAGACTACTGACAAAGTATTTCCACAAAGTTTTTGTGGTTACGCTATTTCCAGCGTATTTAAATATTGGCCTGCAACTTTGGAAAATGCTTGATTAAGGCTCCAGGAAGTGCAGTGATGGCTTCATTATCCGCAAATCCAAGACATTTTTTTACTAGAACCAAAATATGCAAAATATTGTCCTGTCGGTAAGGTAGCTGACTACAACATCACTGTGTAGACATGTACCCAATTCAGTAGACTCGCGCTTTTTTTTATGCACGTTAAAAAAAGCTTCCTTCTTCGAGTATCGCAGTATCAGTCTACCCCCAACTAAGTCCCAACGAATTTTTTTTCAGTTTCTCAAACAGGAAGCTGTGCGAGGAAAAGGTGCAGACGAACCCTTGGTCGGTCCAGTCTTGTGCGACCTGATGTGCTGAGCGGTGGTGCCACCGTGCAGCTGTATGAGCTTGGCGCAGTCCCTGTGGCCCCGGTAAAGGGCCGCGTCGAGGGCGGTCATGAGGGCCCCCTTGCTCGTCCTGAGGAGCGCGTTGATCCTGGCCCCGCTGTCCAGCAGCAGCTTGCAGGCGTCGAGGTGTCCGTGGAGCGCCGCCACGTGCAGGGGAGTCTTGCCGTCCTGCGTGGCCACGTCGAGGAGGCTCGGCCGCCGTCTGGCCAGCCACTTGACCAGCTCCATGCGGCCCGAGGCCACCGCCTCGTGGGCGACTCCGGTGCCCCGTACCGTCCGCGCGTGCAGCGAGCCCCCGTGTTGGGCCAGGATCTTGAGGGTCTCCAGCTGGCCCTTCGCTGCTGCGCACAGTGCTGGCCTGCAATCACACCCTTCGCTTTAGCCTATTTCCTGTGCAGCTTCTTTCAATTTTGGTCTAACTTTTTATTAAAGTCTAATTGACATTACGATGGAAACTTGCTAAAGTTATACTATGTATCATATGGACTGTAAAGTGACGTTTAAAAAAAGTTTCACCTTTTTATTTGGCAGGAAATAGTTGACGAAAAAGACCGAAATGATTGTTGCGTATGCCCTACAAATGCAAGTTGAAACAGACGAGTAAGGAAGGACCCGATTATCAACCAACTTTTTTTAAAATATACACTAGTTTTTATGCTTTTGCTAATGATTTAAATTTTTTATTTGGTTTTTCTAAAGACTTCATTTTATTCTGATTCCATTAAAGTCTACCCGTGGATTTCAATTTAAAATTTAAAAATATTTAACTGTAACTCAGCTTATACTAATAATATTAAATATAAGATTTTTATATAGAATTACTCACACGCTTATAATTATTTTCAAAGTACGTTAAGTAAATTAAATAACATGCAAAATAACGACCTTGAAAATTGGCAATCTGCTCGAGTGTTGCGTGTATCTTTCGATTTTTTTCTACTTTCTGTGCATCTTATCTTGATCTGCCACGAATTTCTTGCATAATATAAACATTTCACGCTCGTGATAAATCATATATTAATTTTGTGAATTAGCATGAATCGTGGGTAATAGTCGAGTAAAACTCAAGATAGTGAATTCTTTTGAAAATTTAAGGAGATGATTATGACGCTATTTGCTATAAGCAGTTAAACTTTTAGAATCTTCAACGGTACTGAAATGGAGATATAACGTTTCAAAGTTGTGATATTTAGCACGGGAAGCGTAGGAAAATACACTTCAAAAGTGACATTATAGTAATTATTTAATAATTAGACAGTAAATCTGTACAAAAACCTAACAGTTTAAGTAAATAATCTAATACATATAATAATTCCAAATGAGTTTGCTTACCGGTCCAGTTATTTAATAATCTTGTTGTAAATATTAGAATTTCGACTAAATGCTGAAGAGAGACACCATATTGGTCTGGTAAGTTTTAAATAATAAATTTTTATTTATTCTTAATAAAACATTAAGAAGACTTTGTAATCAAGAAATAACCTTTTGTATTGAAACTTTTTCTATTTTTTTTTCAGCATTTTTTCTATAAAAATATTATTGTATTTTTTATTTTATTTTATTCTACCTTTTTTATAATTTTTTATAGTTATTTTATATCTATAATAAATGACTTATAGTTAAAAACTGATGATTTTCTTGTGCACTTTTTTCGTGTTTTTTTTATTTTTAAGTAATTTTTGAATAAATACTTATAATTTCTTTATATTTTTTTATAATTTTTTTATAATTTTATAATCTCTTAATTGATTCATTTTTATCTTTTATTTCTTGTGAATAATGTTTAGCTTTTTAATGTACTTGCGCATGGGACTCGTATGCGTATGTGAATGTACAACACGCAAAACTTTTTTACATCCGTGAAAAGTCTACTGCGTATGTGCGAGCTGTGTTCGACTACTACCTTAAGTAACTTGAACAAAAAGAATGCATAAACCGTTACATCATTTAACAATTTACCTTCAATATAGTCAGAAATGAACACAAAACACACTTATTTAAAACAACAGAATGTTTACTTATTTTAAAATTCCGTTTAGTGAAATGAATCTAATATAGCTTTCGATTCATAGAAGAGAATATTTGTTTGCGCTTATTACTAACAATTTCAATTGGAAAGAAACCGACCGAGTTTCTTCCTAACTCGATCGAATGGTTCTGAAATTTCCCTTTGCTTTTCCGCTTAATAACCGACAGTCCGAAAGAAATAAAAAACTCACGTCCTGCCCTTTCGATCCTGCCGATTGGGATCGGCGCCGAGCTTGAGCAGCAGCGAGGTGGCATCGGCGTGTCCGAGAGTCGCCGCGTAGTGCAGGGCCGAGCAGCCGTTGTCGTCCACGTGGTCGGGCTGCGCGTCGCACAGGTTCACCAGAGCTTCGATGCAGCGGGCGTGTCCGCGGGAAGCCGCGCAGTGAAGCGCCGTCAGGCCATCCTTATCCGAGGCGCCGGCTACCGCCGAGCCACCAGCTCTGATTGTTGTTCAAAGAAATTCCTTTGTCAATGCTTCGTAAAGTAGCTTACGAGTATAATTTCAATGAAATATGAATTGCGGATCTTGTCGGTCGCGTGATGTAAATGCTTGCGCGGCTCGTGTAAACTACACGACCGAAATAGATATTATACTCGCAGGGTAGGTATATAAAGATACAGATTAAGTGTGCTGGACAAGAGACATTTGACTTGACCTGTATACGCTTTCCGATTAGGAGCCACTGATAAGACCTCCCCTTCGTGCGTACGCTAAATAAAGCTAGATTTCTATTTATTTTGAGCGATTCGCGCGCTGCCGATCTGTGAAACGCGCTTTCTTCACAATTTCTAGATAAAGTAATTTTGAACAAAAATGAATTTTATGTATAGAAACTGCGCCCTTTAACGACAACCGTAGTATCGTATAAAATATACGCATTCAATAGAATTAATTCTTTCTGCAGTACACTGGAAAGGCAGCTAAAAATGTTCACGAATGAATTTCATTGATTTTTCTTTAGCGATAAAATAACTGTAGAAATCCAGACCACTATGGAACAGGTGTAAATCTCGAAAAATCCATCGAGAATGCAGTGCGACATTCGATCGCGAGGCGAAAAACCCTATTCATTAAATGTGGCACAGCCATATTTAACACTAAGGCGCAGATATTTCGCGTCCCGCTGCGTCCAAATGTCCACGTGTACAGCGGCCATAAATCGTCGCGAGTGAAATTCCAGCTGAATCTCGATCGGCCCAATAAGTAAGACAAGGTCGCGCGCGCGCATCTCCGACCTCCCTAAATCTCATCCATTATCTCGTTGTCCATGTCCCCCGCAGTCCGCGCACCAAGAGCCGATACGCGTCGTAGACATAAATCGGGCTCGGCCGTTCCTGCCCGTATAAATTGACTCGACGCAACTAGTTCATAGCGCAGCTATACCCTATGCATGTGCAGCGCAGAGTATAATATACGTATAGATATAGAGGTGTATACCTGACGAGAGCGAGGACCGCCTCGACGCTTCCGGCGCTCGCGGCCCAGAGTATCGGCTGCCGTCCGTCTTCGTCCCTGGCGTTGACGTCCGCGCCGAATTCCAGGAGCGTCTGCAGGACCTTGAGGCCGACTTTCTTGGGCACCGTGAGCTCGGCCGTGGCCGCGGCGCCGCAGCACTGGGCCGCGTAGTGCAGAGGCGAGCCGCCGCGTAGGTCCGCCGCGGATGGATGACCACCGGCGGCCAGCACCAGCCGCACGCACTCCACCTCGCCGCACACTGTCGCGTTCACAATCACCGCGTATTCAGTCATTTGTGAATAATGCTTTTTTTTTCAACTTATTTATAGCATATATGAATATATAAATTTGATAAAAAACAATTGTTATAACACATCGTCCAAATATCAAAGAAAATTTCAATTAAATGTCTAGAGGAACATTTTGATAGGTGCGCACAAGACACAACTTAGTTAAAAGACCTATTGCGTGCTGATAAAGCGTGTTCCACAAACATTTTCGCCATCAATCCCCCGTATCGCCAAATATTTGCCAGTCGCAGTGGTCTCGAATCACCTACAAAATTTACCTTCGTTTCCGTTTCAACTATACGTATACTTGAAAGACCGTTAAGAATGAACGCGATTATTAGACATTAGCATAAGCTCGCTTCTACCCCTCACCGCGCGCTTGACCCAATATAAGAAACGAGCATCCTGACGTACTTGGTCGTAAAAGAAAAAGCAAAAAAAGGGCCAACAGCGCCTAATAATATTTCGAAAGTAAATCTCGGTTGGGCAGTCGACTCGTATATACGCGGGCACAATAACGACATGTAACTAGGCCATCTCGCACGGAGGAGGTAAAGCCAAAGATAAAGCCAGCGTGAAAGGGAGAGAGGGAATTAAGAAAAAAAAGGTGAGTTGGAAGTGGAACGCGAGATTCGAGAGAGAAACGAGGCCTGTCCGCACAATTTTTACTGGACGATTTGAATAAATATCCACGGTCGCGACGTACGTTTGCTTTTACTACTGGCCGCGACGTTTGATCTTGCCACCGCGATCTCCAGCCTCGCATTCTGATGCCTATTGCCATTTCGAACTATTTCATTGCGCACTACCTTGGATCGTGATTGTAGGATTATTCTTATGACATGGTTCTGGAGGTCATTTCTTTACTGCCCTTTGCGAAATCACTATAAAGAATTAACTCAGTTGAATCCATACGAGCTAATTTATTATTCAGAATATATATATATATAAAGTTTTAATACATGTCATTTCCCTTAACTGCTCCAAATTACGAATTGAAAAATCAGTCTGAATAAATTTAATACCACCATTAAACCTTATCTCAATGCATATGAGCTAGTAATTTAGAATTCATTGTGGAAGTAAGTAAATGCTCGATAAAAAACTGTTTTGATTTAGGTAGCAGTTTTTTCGGACTCGACCCTCTTACATAATGGAAACTTTCACCCACGTAACGAAACTTCTTAAGAATTCGACAGAACCATCCTCCAGTCAACTCGAGCGAGGAAATCCCAATTAATGGAAATTCCAGTCGCAAGCGGCAAGTCATCAGATTTCAATTAGAAGAAAAAACGTTCGGCGCGCGGGGCATCGGCTCCATCAATTCCCTCGGAGCACCAAAGGCATTCTCTCTCTCTCTCACGGATTGCGTGAGCCGTTCACCGGAATCACGTCACAGGGGCTACTCGCTTGACCCACTGACCCAGTCGGCAACAAAAGTATAGAGAGCGAGAGAGAGAGAGAGAGAGAGAGCTGAGCGAGCCGACCAGAACTGCAGCAGCAGAATAAGACGAAGCGAGAACCGGCTGGCAGCTCACAGTGGGCGGCTCGGACTCGACTTATTACCCTTACCGCAGCTACCAGCTGACGGGCCAGCCTTCGGCCCTTTTCCTCTATACATATATATACACATTGCAGTCCATTCTTTGTGCGCGCCGCGGAGATTGCGGCTGGACGATAGGGGCTAGGGGATTAAGTGCCGGTCGGCACATAGTCGAATATCGCCCCGCGCGCGGTCAACCCCTTTATGCACTTATCGCGGATATTTCATTCGGTCGGTCTGTTTGCTCAGCTGCTCGTATAAGTCGTCCGCTCGCCGTACGTCAGGCCTTTGTTCTGCCGTGTGCAGTCGCGGGCGGCGGGCGCGATAAGACCGGGACGAGAGATTTCGGCTATAGCCTACGATGTTCGCGCGCGTGTTTGGAGATTTTCCAGGGAGAATTCGCGACACGTTTTTTTTATGCCTATCGACTCTTATCTGCGATGATTATGTTAAAGTACGCTGAGGCTGCTAGTTCATTTGATGTTTCTCTTTTTGAGGTTACTTTTTCTACTGATCCGAATGTTAGGGGCCGTTATTTGTGGAAATGAACGTGCAGAGATTTTCTCCGCATTGGAAAAAAACTCCCTTAAAATGCCAGTTTGGATTTTAAACGTTTTCTGGGAAAGACAATTTACATATAATTGTTTGTAAAACACTCGCGGCAAACGATCGAGGAGGCGGTAAATTTAATTTTCATATTCATCGCCACCGCTCGATGTCTCATTAATTTTTTTTATTCTCAGTTGCTAACGCGAGAGAATATTTTTAAGGTCATTTTTCATCGTTTGCGGATTGAGCAGTCGAAAAAGTATAATCGAAGACGAGATATACATCTCCACTGGCTTGAATATCATGAATAAATTGTTTCAAAAAGTTCATTGCTAAGGTGTAAGAAAGTTTGCGGCCTTTATGTCATTAGCATATTGGATATATATATTGGGGTGTCCCTTATTTCCCAAATTCCAGAAAACATGTTTGAAATTTCGAATGACCCCAAATTCAAAGTTTAACTCGTGCCGATAGACACGACCTTTGTGAAATAAGGGACACCCTAATATATATGCACCGGTTTTAAATGGATTCGAATATAATCTGCTGCTTCGTTGTCTTTTGAAGCCCGCGAGACTGGAAATGCAAAATGCAAAATCCAAAATGCTTCAATAGTCTATCTATATGTATAGTTATTTTGCATAGACATCCACTTAGGCTCATTCGCGAAATAAAGAACGAAATTGCCGAGCTCTAAGTATAATAGCTAGAGAAATAAGGAGAGTCATGCATTGTATGGCGGCGTAAACAAATCATTCTCGATAAATCGAAGATCCAATTTATCTACCATTTTCATGGAAATGTTTACATCGTTCTATCCTGTATACAGGATGGCACGATGCAAAATCATATTTCTGAGAATAGGTAAAATGTGTCTGTGAGTACATCACGCGCACATACACATGCACATATATATACATATTTGCATACATATATAATACATGTCGAACAGAAATTATCCAAATTATAGCAATTATTAGACATAGTCCAAGGACAAATAACAATTTTATATTTTTTCACGAATTTAAAAGAAAATAATTCAATATCATCTATAACTTTGAATAAATACTAACACTTATTCGTATGAGATTTGAAAAAAAAAACATTCCAAAAACCTATTACTACTTAAATGTTTGCTATTGTGATCTTATTGAGAAAAGAAGTAGAAGCAGAAAGTAGGTTATTGACTGGGAAGGTTACAAATGAAACAGCCATCGGACGCCAACTACCTAGTAAGTCTATAACTAATTCGACTATAGCTAATTAGTCTCAGAAATTGTTTAAATCTACAGAATGAGGAAAATCGGTGAGTGCACTGCATTTAAGATCTACGTGCGATTTTACATGAATAACAAAACTGCCGATACTGCAATCCTTCTACCCGATTCTCAAATAAAAAGATAAAAATTTTGTAGTCTTTGTTGACCCTGTTACCGGTATTTACATGCGAGTTCATCTACTTGCTTACACGATAAAGTCAAGTGTGCAAATTTTCACACCTCGAGTGTATCATCAAAAAAGGTCGCGTGCTGCCAATATCATACATTCCGCACAAGCTGCATATACGAGAAAAACACAACCTTCTCGCGAAAGCTCGTGACACGAACAACATTCAGGTCCACACCGTATACTTACAGAACTCATTCTACAATACTAAACAAGCCCCGATTCACAGCACCGAACCCTTACTCTCGCAAGTCTCTCGGTCCTTGGCTTGCAGCCGTTCACCGCATCCGCACATCATCCCCAACGAACAAAGCAGTGGCAGCAGCAGCAGCAGCAGAACACGAGCTAGAACCTAGTCCAAGATCCGCATGCAACTAACGGGCAAAAGCAGCGCGACAAGAAGGAAACCGCGCGGCGACATCGCAAGCCCCCGTTCGCAACGGCGTATGCACAGAGGATAAATCGATGCTGCAGCAGCAACTGCAGGAGTTCTAAGAGAGGGAGAAGGAGAAGAAGAAAAGGCGTCGGAGCTCACCGGTCGCCCAGTGCAAGACGCTGTGTCCCTCGAGGTCCTTGGCGTTGACGTCGGCCCCGTTGGCCAGGAGGACCGCCACGAGCTGCGTGTCCCCGGCGATGACCGCCAGGTGCAGGGGCGCGTGTCCCTCGGCGTCCGGCGCGTCGACGAGCTCCGGGGCCGCCTGGGCGACGGCTCCCCCCGTACCGGCGTCCATGCAGTAGTGCAGGGCGGTGCGTAGCGCCCGGTCCCGGTAGCCGATCGTCTCCTCCTGCTCGCGCAGCAGCTTCAGCACCCGGCTCCGGTCGGCCTGCTGGCAGGCGTGCATCAGCGGCGTCGCGCCGATGCCCAGCACCCTGCGCCCAACACCCAGTGTGCACACTTATGCTTTGCTCCCTCTACTCTTTCTCTTTCTTCTTTCTCTTTTTCTTTCTCTTTCTCCTCTGGCTCTCTCTTCTACTCCATTTCATCACCAAATCGTATTTTTTAAAACCTTTCCAACTACCATTTCATATTATACCAAAGCTCGGTGTACGTTTCTCCTTTAACCTGCATTACTCCGAAAGTTTCTACTTTGTCGCGGATCCACGCGTAATCTTAAAACTCTACTATTAAGTATACTGCAGGTGCAGTATACACATAATTATAATGGCTAATATCACCTTTCATGACTTTCGAATACTCAGCACTATTGTTGTGTCTTTGAAATAGTTCAAGTTTCTTTAAGTTGAATGAAAGCGGAGAATCGATAACCGCCGGTAAAACAGTCCCCTACCAACCCAAGCCTGTTGTTAAAACGTTTAAATGAAAGATGTTTTTTTAAGTCAAGTGGAAAACACGACAGTTTACACTATAAATTTACTGTAAAATTAATGGCCGCAACATTTCATCTTTCGTAATAGTTGTATATAAGGCCGCGAGATTATCGCGAAATCTCGACATTATCCGATATTTGCAGAAAAGCCGAGCACAGCTTGAAAAAATTGCTGACTAATGAGACTGCAGCCAACATGATTTATATTTATCGCTTTATTTAAAATTTCAGATAAATTAATGATGGCTTTCGAGCGTCATATTTTTCTTTTTCTTCCCCGCGAAAAGATCGTTAATTGCATGCTATGCAGAGCTCGAAACATCGTAATACACATAAATCACATAATCTTTAATCAGCTGAGTATAAACCGAATTTCGAGCAGTCATGTGAACTCGGCAAAAAGAAATAAAGGTTTTCGCGTCCCGCACATGGAGCAAGTAACGGATCGAGGTTTTCAAGGAATTTTCACCAAGTTTTAAAACACCTATAGCAGTATACCAGCATCGTTAATCGACGATATCGAAAAGAGAAAATTTGTACAACGAACCACTAAATTAGCTGTGGGTGTAAAGAAAGAAGAGCATAAAAGAGTATACCGATAGAAGGGTCTCACTTATAAGGCCTGCGTCTCTGGATGTCCTGCTGCCTGAGGAGTCCGGGCGGCGCGGTGCCGTTCCTCCAGTTGGGGGTAGCGGCAAACTTGGTCCTCTGTCTCGAGGCGGGGAACGGGGTGAGCGGCGGCAGTGTCACCTCCTCCTGCTTGAGCCTCGACGTCTGTTGCTGCTGCTGTTGATGTTGATGCTGTTGCGACTGCTGTTGCTGATGACACCTTTCTTGCGTTCTCGGGGCGATCGGCGGTGCCCTCGTGTCCATACCCGAGCTCCGCGCAGGCCCGGAACCGCTACAAGCTCGGCCCCGTTCGACATCCCTGCAGCCAAATTAAACCTGCAGTAGCTGCTCGCTATTGTAGATACGTAATGCGATTTTAATCGAGTGAGTTGCAGTCGGGATTAAAAGACTTGTATTGAAAGGTACTTGTTGAGCTTCGGATGTGTTCTTTCAGATTTGAACTTGGCTCTACCTTGCAATTTCAGACACCGACTGTTTTTATAAATTATGAACCAATAAAAATAATTATGGATTATATGAGTATTACTTGCGAAAGAAGCCCTAAATTTTTATTGATTGTATATTTTTTAGTGTTCAACATCTGGTAAAATTTATAGAATGTGTCTTTATGACAGGTTTTATATAGTGTTTTACAATTGTTACACATTATCGAAAAATCATTAAACATAATTGCCTATGAGAAAGTTTGTACTTACACCAGAATAGCGATTTAAAAATAATTGTAAGTCATGCAAAATATATTCCAGCTGAAAATTACCGAGGGCTTTCAAATAAAGATCCCAATCGGTGGGAAATAAAATGTATTTGAAAGTCCCCAGGAAGTAATTTTCACCGGTTAAAAGTGATTGAAAGTAACCTTCGACGCGACTGCCCTCGCCGCTGCCACTGCCTGCAATCGTCCGTAGCGGCAGCAGCAGCAGCACTAAAACGTCTCTATTAAAACAATTTCTCCGATCTTGATAAAAAATCCTTTCCCGCCAAACGTCGCACTAGCATGAAAAGAGCCCCACGACCGGCAACTGCACCGCATTTCACTCCTTCCGAAAGTCTGCAACTCACCCTCAATGACAATCACGACTTACCAGAGATATGCGCTGCGAGAGTAGGCGGCTTATCCGGTCGGGACGTTCTCGCCCTCGACTCGACCACATCCCGCTGTTGGTCGGTGCTGCAGAGCTGCTCAGAGACTCGTGCCAACTGCCACTGGACGATTAGCAGCCGATGCCGAACCACCTCTGACCTGTTTTACGATACAGGAGCTACATTTATATACCATTTTTCGTCGGTCTCGACGCTCGCTCACGCGAGATGTAGGACACGATCGGCAACTACCGATAAGCTTACGTTATATACATATATCCTGTATACAGAGCAGAGCGCGGCTTATCAGTCGAGATTTCGGTAGAAGCTCGACTTTTCTTTGCTGTGCGCGGAGGGGGAGCGGAAAGACGCCGCGGGTGCCGCTGCCGCCGCCGCCGCCGCCGCGTGCAGGACTAATAATGCCGAGGCGCACGCACGCGGCCCGATGCGACGTCGCTTCCAACACCTATAGGCTTATACGTGCATATATATATGTAGGACACGGAATATATTTTCCAGTATTATAGGTATGGAAGCCGAGCGCCACTTGACCTTGAATATTTATTCCTCGAGATCGTGCTTTAGATCGCCGCGAGGGCTCTCGTTTTCTTCCCGAGAGCTTCGCTTATCGCCACCCTACGATCGATCCTGTACAGATTTCGAATTTTATTGCTCGCTCAGTCCGAGCGAAGCTTTTCTTTTTTATTTCGGACAATCAAAATTACGAGAGAGCTTTAATACTTGACTTTGGAAGCTTATGATTTACTTTCTATAAGAGTCTGTAATTTGTAATGAAGTTTTATTCTAATGCAGTTTACGCCGCTAAATAATTGGTATCAGTGGTAATAAGTGGTGTACGCGAATCGAAGTACTGACGAATTATAAGGTAAAGTTAACGATATAGATTATACGCCGGGGTAATTTTAAGTTATTGCATTTATACGTTTACGAGTGCATTATAGATTTTTCATGTGAAAATTTTCCTCTTTTAATAATTGGATACCATCAAGTTTTTGATCGTTACTCTACTTTTGATGAGTGGCATGTGACATTTAATTGAGGAAGGTGATTGATTGTACCTTTCAGATTTTCTTTAATAAGTTAACTTGAAAGAAATATCGCTGTAACAGTAGTAAGATCTCAAAAAATATTGCTATTCGTCACGAATAATGATAACACACAAAACTAATCCTGGCATACAATCTAAAGCCTTTAAATCTAATTTGGTCATTACCTTTTCATCGTGGTTTCGTTACACGAGAAATAATCATCTCATATTAAGCATCTTTAAACGCTACTGAAATCCAGCCCTAATAGATAAACCACTTTTCCGTAAGAAAATGAAATAGACAGAAATTTTCCATCCTAATCCAACACCCATATTATAAAAGCCGTAGACCCGCATCGACACACTTATTTCCGCTACAGCAATCCACTATACACGCATAAATTCGTAATGAGGCGCGCAAAGATCGCGCTCACACCTCGCTATACGGAAACTTGATATCGCGAGACTGGAAAAGGCAAAAGAAATTATGAACCATCGCGTATACATACATGTATATGTATATATAAGAAGGAGGAAAGCGTTTCCCGCAAGCCGCGTGTGCGTGTTGGCTTGACCACGTGGTGTCAGGAATTGACCAGGTCACTCGGTGCCATGGCAACGCAGAGGGCAAAACACGACGAGGCTCGTGTGTGTATAGCGTCCTTGCGAACGAAGGCATGCAGATCAAGCCGAGAGACAAGGTCGCGACGACGCTACCGTCGCGACAAGACCGACTAGGTATCCTATACAGACCGACGTCGTCCACTCTTGGCCTTTTCCGGGCTCCTTCCTCGCTGCAAATCGGGGCCAGGCGCTTTAGAGACTTTTTTGGCTTTTATGGCTCTGGGTCATAGAGACTCTTTCCTATTGCATGGTACTTCGCTGGACGGAGGGAAGGTTTATATTGCACGCTAGAATTTTGTTTTCTATCAACTGTATCGACGTGCTATTGAAGTTGCACAGAACTAGGTATACCTTACAAAATCCAATGTGTGCAAATTTACACGCATCGAGGCGAACTGCTTTAATTTACATGTCATTGTCACAATTTGGCTACAATCTGTCAAATGTCTATATACATAAACTTTATAGAATTTGAATAGAATGAATATACTCTCGGAATTGGAATTAGTGATCATTTAGCTACTACTCAAAAACCAGTGCATATAACACTGATTTATTAATATCACTAGATAAATTAATGTATGCACTGATTCAAATTCCGATAGAATACCTACTGACACGTGTAAATTTCTCACCTGCAATTAAAATGAAAAAACTTTCAATTCATTATTGGATGTAAAAGTGCTTCCCATATATTATAATTTTTATGTTGTATAGTATCGCTTTAAAGTCTAGTCTACCCATGATCTTGCCGACAGTCCTCGGCCGACTAGACTAAGGCTTGGACTACTTGTGCGCAAGGATGACCCTAAGTACTAATAGCAGTACTAATTTCCGTCCGAAAATAGAACACGTCTTATTGCATTGAAATTAATATACTAGATAATTTATACTATTTTTTAAGATCGCTCTTCACATTCAAATAACGAAACTTACATAGGTATGTTTTAGAATAAGACTTTATTGACATCCAAGTTTGAAAGTATTAAATAAACTTATTATACTCGGTTTTCCAGCAGCCTTTCTTTGAAAGATAAATTGCGCTGTCGCTATTACAATTCTCGATTTGACGACAGATAAGAAAACTTGATACATCAACTCCAAAATGTACATCGAGATTAAAAATTCCATTTAAAGTACTTTCAAAAACTTAGACTCATCCAATTCCGGAGCATACCTATATTGCCAACGCTTCTCCGCGCGCATACTTAAGTCGTCGTTGAAGAATTCATGCCAAGGAAGGAAGCAGCCTAATTCAATCAATTACCCCGTATAGGCTAAAATACAAAATAAATTCAAAGAATCGATAGTCGCTCAACGGCCGGGGCACGACATTAAAAAACTAGCCCGTCCCACTTACGACGGACGAGCTGCAACTAAGGAGGAAGCGCAACCGAGGACGAGCCGGAACTTAAAAGCAGGAAAAATGGGTAAGTAAGAAAGTAAGCTTATTTGAGCGTAAAAGAAAAAAGCCAGATATACGGAAGAGCGAGGAATCGCAGCATGGCAGCTGCATATATATATAAGAGGAAGCGGGCGCGAGCGCGAAGAAAGGGAAAAAATGAGCGGACGATTTTCGCGAGCGATAAACTTCGACCGCGTTACTCGGACGGCGGAAGGAGGCACTTAAAAGCGCGCGGCTCTTTTGCCGTGAGGCTTCCCGCTTCCCTGTACCCACACTTGTACACCTCCCCAGTGTACACACACGCACACAAGTCTGGGTATAAGATCGATCTCGGCCGAGAAAGAGGGAAGCACAAAGAGAGCATAATTTAACGATCCTCGCGCGTCGCATTTCGCGCCTCGTTTCGGCGGCACGCGGAGCTTCTGCTGCTCTCCTAGTCTAGTTCCAGATTAGCCGATGCTACGATCTATGCACGTACATCTCTCTCTCTCTCTCTCTCTCTCTCTCTCTCTCTCTCTCTCTCTCTCGTGTATGTGCAGAGCAGCGTATCGGTGCTCGCTTGTAAGTATTGGCGAGCCGTTCTTAAACATCGGGCCGCGCGCGTGGCTCCTCCGCACTGCCCGTCAGCTGTCACGTCACGCGCCGAGCGGCCCTCGAACATCCAACGTATACCTTCACCGGTGAGCTACGAGTATAACTTCCATATCTTCCGAAGTACATACCTGTAGCGGGTGTGGAGCGCGAGAAAAATTGTATTAGTCGAGTTGGAGTTGCGAGAGACGTTTTTTTTTGTTAGGTATGTCAGGGGGCATAGTTGGTGTTTTTTCCGCTCTAAAGTTTGTGGGTAGCATTAGTTCGGTGTCGATCAATTTTATTGGATTCGTATTTCTTCAAAGTTCTTTCTGTAATATCCAATTCGAAAAGTGGACTTCGAAAGCATATGGAATATTATTGTCAATTATCAAAGAGAACCTTGAAGATATGTTTCAAAACGATCGACGTAAATGGGCTTATTGTTGTGCGCATTATTATCTAGGCATGATTGAATAAATATCGCAATCAATTTTTAATATATATAAGAAACTAAAATTAAGCTCTTGCTTAAAGAAGCAAGTAAAACTAGATACAAACTCGATTCCCATGAATCTATAATTATTGATTTTGTATGTATACATGTAGTACAAAATATTGATGTCTACAAATTTTAATCGGAAAAGTTTAGACGTGAGTATATATATATAATTTTGATATTACGCGTAGTCGATCAATTAAAAGAATCTATAAAATCTAACATTCATAATTGTGCAGTATAATAACAAGTTTCTGGATAGCGCGATGTTGCGAATAGTAATTTTAAATACGTAAGATCGATTGTACAGCACAGTATATGCGACGTTCAATTGCAAGTTCAAGTCTAAGTCAACATTGTTGTTATACTGAAAGATTGAAGTGACGGGACTGTAAAGTTTACGTACGGTACGTACATAGTTTTACTTTTTCACAAGCTGGCTATTTCGGTATTACGCGAACTATACAGGTGTATCTCGAAGCGTTCCAGTAGTAATGAAAAATATGAACTGAAATTTAATATGCCTATTTTACCGATAAAATCGTAAGTGTAGCGAGCACATAGGTACAAAATAACGAGTAGGGCATTCTATACACGTAACATATAGTTCGATAGTTCAACTATGTTTATTACGCTATATAGGAAAACAATTATTTTCGAATCACCGCAAGTTTAAGTTAATTATTCACCATGTCTGAATCTGGACAGCGCATGTGCACATTATACTTATAATTCGGAACTCATTCCATGTATAATATATAATCAAGAATCATGAATCTATAACAATTTTTATCGATATAGCATGAGAATTTTTCTACTATTGTACGATAAAATGTTACATTTGATCAGTCTTACTAAAAAATTACTTTAATACCATCTCGAAATTCTAATCGCCTCATAGTCCAGAACCAAGTATACGTATAAAAGTAACTGCACACGCACACGTATGTGGGTACACAAAAGTTCCACGGCAAATGCAATTACACTGCAAGATCCTAATGAAATCGGGTTCGTATATACTAGGCGAGAACTGCCACGGGACCCACAACGTTTCCGATTGCATAATCCAAATGCAAATGAGCCGCGGGGAAAAAGCTGTTTCACCAGGAAATACTATGTGTCCACACCCACCCAGCCACACACACACACACAAATAGTCAGCGGTATGTACAATATCGAGGCAACGAACTCGAGAATCGCACGCGGGCGTATGCACACTCACGTGTCACGGGCGTTAAAGCGGCGATGACTGAAAATCGTTACTTTGTCGATGCTCCTATGCAGCATCGAGACTCGCTTATACACACACACACACACAAACACGCGCGCGCGCGGAAGTAACCAAAGCGAATCCGTTGTTAGTGTTATTACAGTGTATGCTATGCATCAATTACGAGCTGCAAATTCATGCATGCATGCACGCGTGTGCGTTTGTCTGTGTGTATGTGTGTATGCTGGAAGCGCGAGGATGAGCTGGTGGTGTGCGGGCATTCGCAGGCCCGCAGCCAGTTGCCGCGGAGTGACACGCGTGACTTTCCTGTCAGTCAGTCCCGCTGCACATTGTTGCTGGCAAATTGCTTTCTCGTTGAGGATCAAAACTCTATATTATTTGCGTATGCTTTGTGCGGACGGCCTGTGTGCGGAGGCGGGGAGCTTTTGTCATGATTAACAATGATGCTAAACGCGCGCGTGCAGCTTGATCTTTTTTATTTGTTGATTTAACTTGCGTTAAGGAAGAATGCGAGCGATTTAGTTTTGTTTGAGTAGATTTTTAATTTAGAAAATTGATCCGGAAATGGATGAGCTCCTACGAATTGAAATTAATTGGTTATCGTAATTAATGGGAAGATTTGTTTGCATGGATTATGAAAGCGTAGAGAAATCATTTTAACAGAGAAAAGTTGATAAGATAGTAGAGAAACAGCTGAGGTGTACTGCAGAATAAAGTTCCTAAATTTATGTGGGCAATAAAGTTACATAGTATTGACATACATATAACATTAGTAGATAAGTTCCAAGTACAGTCGAACACCTTATACTTTATGTAGATACACTACTGCTCATGTCCAAACTTTAGAAAGTTATAATATATTAGTTTCCTTGCGGATTTGAAGGCGTATTTTTTTGCAAAATATTTTTTTTCATACTCCTTATAGTTGCAATTCTTCGGTTTTAAATTAAAAACTTATATAAATTTTTGTTCTATGTATAAATTATATGAAAGTAGATAAATGCAAAGAATTGTAACATTACGGCTTTAAATCCAGCTTTTATTACATTTTTTTAATTTTTCCATCAGGGAAGAGAGGCAGTTATTTTTTGAAGTCAAATAGTTCTTCCTATCTAAACAACAATACATAAAACTTTAAATTTCTTCTTCCATTACTCAAACCAAAATCATATTGATTTCATAGGAAGATATTTATAAAAAGTATTATTAATTAGCCTTTTGATAAATAATCAAAACTTGGGCAAGAAATTTCCTGAAATAAAAAGTACAAGACCAATTATATTGATGTAATTGGTCTTTACTTAAATACTCAAATATCCTCGACTCGATAAACAATATAATAGCATCGCAGTCATGCAAATCTCGAGCGAATTCCAAATCGATAACCGCCAAAGAAACAAGATTAATTTTTCGTCGTCCTAAAAAGCAAAGTAAACCGAAATCCCTACTCGTAGGTATACCTACACACTCGTACACCATGCAACCGAGGCGCACTATAGAAAAGCGTGCCACACGCTTAGCTCGCCGTAGTCGGTCTTTTTTCCCTTCCCTCCTTCGTTTTTTCCCTCCAACTTTCGCCTCGTGGCATTTCCTTTTTATCGAGGTGCCCGGCACTGGGTTAATCGAGCCGATAAGACCGCGGCTTCGATCCCCATATACACTCACTCACACACACACACACACACACACACACGCTATTATAACAGCGAATGAATCGCGCCATGTGAGAAAGCGCGAAACGCTATACCGCTGGACTGGCTTACCTTCGATTTTACAAGCTCCCGCGAGCGTGTGTGCAATGAATGGTGTGTATGCGGCTCTAACGCGGGCCCATGAATGCAGGCGCCGCGAACTATGTGTACACCTTCGCGTGTGAGCTGTGCACTGACTCTTTCTCTCTCTCTCTCACTCTCTCTCGCTCCCTCTTCTGATTAGGAAAAGGTGCAAAGACTGGGGGAAAAATAATGGAGCACCGAGTCTTCGCTGTCGATCGCTGTTTTGCTTTATGCCTCGCGGTAAAGCTTTAATAGTGCTTTTTTCGCCTTCTGTTAATTATTTCGCCGGCATTGATGAACAACCGCGTTATTATGGCACATGGAAACTCATTTTTCTTTTCTATTTTGATGGTTAAATTATCAATTCTACATTCTTTCACTTTAATTGAGTGAGTCACAAAGTAAATTATGTGATGAAATGTATTATATGGCTAATCTTTAAGTGCACTTTTAAGTAAACTTTTTTAAGTGGTTAAGTAAGATAGAACTGCAATATCAAAACAATAAAAATACTTCGAAAAATAAATTTTACTACATTTTTTATCTGTATGAAAATAATATTTAATTTATATTAAATATATTACACTTATTTTATATTTAAATTTATTTATTATATTTCGTAAATAATTTTAGTTTGATTACATACCTAAATTAATTATATTCGGTACAAATAACAAGCACAATGACTTTTCACTTTTTTCAAATCGAACATTTCATAGTTTAATAAGCATTAAATAAATAATTGAAATAAGCAATGAATACATTTTTACAGAAAAAAAATGATTAAATTTTACTTTATCAAGTGCGAATGATTCTATACAATGAGGAAAAATGTTTTTTCGAGCAATGATATTTCCGAATATGAATAAAATGTAAAGTCGCCATTTCCTGTCATACTAGATCAATCTAAGGCTTTAAATTTAACATATATTTTATAAAAATAAGTTTTTGAGTTTATATCTTTTAGATTTTTTACTTTTGAACTAAGTAGTCATTGTGAAATATTAAAATTCTACTTTCTATTTTAAGAATTTGGAATGCTTCGTAAAATTTCTATATGGCATTATACTATCATTTCTATCAATGTTCCAAGAAATCTAAGTTTTTGTGAAAAGATAAATACTAAAAACCATTTAACACTAGGCAAGCACATGTCAAAAAATGTATATCCAAACAATTCAGAAAACAAGTGAAAGAATTTGATAACAGTTGCTCATGCAGTCAAAGCCCTATTATACATTTTAAATATAAATCATTGACTGTTCACATACGTGTCCAAACCTTTCAGGGCATCGACACTAAAGTATTCATAATCTCTACAATCAACGCCTCTCCAAAACCAAAACGTTAAAGTCACCGTTTTAAAATATCGCAATCTGCCTTTCGCCGCACCGAAAACCCATTAAAATAAAAATCAGCCGCAGAAAGCGAGTCTCAATCAAATCGTACAGCGCCCACAGTTGAACTATGAAACTCGACCGTATAAAAGAAGGAAGAAAAAAGGGAAGCAGTCCCTATTTAACCAACCAATCGCACCGCTCAATGCAATCCGGTACTGTCTACCCACACACATACAGACACACAGACACACAGAGGCAGACAGACAGTCAGGCAGTCAGACAGTTTGGTCACACGCACAGCGCGTTAGTGTTAATACTCACGCATAGAGTCGGTCGTCGAGCAAGTAGCAGCAGCGGCGGCAGCAGCGGCTCGAGTCGTCCTCGCTTGGGCGGCATAACGCAGCGACTGCACACGCGGCTTGATATGAAGCTCCTCGCCGCCGTTACTACTGCCAGCAGCCAGTCCCTCGCGCTCGCACACACCCCCTACTACTACTGCTACTACTACTACTAGTACTGCCGGCACGCACGGCCCGTACGGTGTTGCTTAGGAACACCTGCGCGCGACCAGCGGCCATCGAAGGCGGCTACCAGGGGGTGTGTAGACTCGAGCTCGAGCAGGTATGTAAGTCGTCGCGACTCGCCGCACGCGGTTATCTCTTATATATATACATATATGTGTGTGTTATATCTGGGTGTGTGTGTGTGTGTGTGTTTGTGTGTGCGGGGGGGGGAGAGTTTGCGTGGATCTGCCTATCCTAAATTCTGCGGGACTGTGGGACTTGTATAATTGCTATGCTAGAGTGAGAGATTTCACTTCTGGGGTTGGGTTGTAAAGTAAATGCTGACAATCTTTTGACTTTTAATTACTCAGCACGTTTTATGTAGAAGCTTCTTTACCTTTTTTTTTAACTTGAGATATAATTTTTCGAACTGCTAGTTATTATATATTTAATAGCCATAATATTTAAAAGATAACAAGCATTTTTCTCCTTATTGCAAGTGTTAACTTGGTTGATGTTATCATTACCAAGATGGATACAGAGTTTTTTCCAAAAATTAATCTCTATTTTTATATAAGTATGTCGTTAAATGCAAGAACAAGTAAGGTAGAAATATTTTCAGCTATAACCCATTCTCTTAATGCTTATAAAAGTACATATAATATCTATCTTTCTGTTACAAGATTATTGTGATACAGCAACTCTATAAATATGAATGGATGCATAATATAAGTAATCGAAAAAAGAGTGCGTACTTCAAATAATTATTTTAAAAGTTATTTCATGGGAATACATTTAAATGAAAATATATATACGAGTAGAACTTGATTATTAAATCGATGAAACGGGGAAAGGTGAAGGAATAACTTAAGATATAATTTAGATGAAGAGCGATGCACCATGCATATTTAGTGCTTGATTTATGAAATATTCAAGTAACTCTTAATAAATTAAGTTGAGAAATATTTTAATTCAGTATTTTCCATCGAGTTTTAAATGATTAATTCTTAAAACTTTTATTTTAGTCAAATAATTTTATTTTTTTTAAATATTTTTTTATAAAAAAAAGTTAGTTAATTTTTTTAATTTATTTGATAGAACATATATACTCGAAACACCATTCAATGACCATTACCCAATTTTTATAAAGATAAAAGATGCTCAAAAAGAAATTAAAAAAAAAGAAAACAATACAAAAATAATGAATCCAGAGAAAAATACCAATCACTTTCCACAACCTAACTGTAACGAATCCAGCTCATTGAAAGTCCATGTGAATAATGTATTAGCTGATAAATTGTTACTAGATATAAGAACTTACATATGTTCACATCGAAAATGTTTACAACACAACAACAGGTCACACTGCAGAATATCCAACTACAACTGGAATAAGATGCTAATTTTTTCTCTCAACATCAACAATATCATTCGTCTTGCAAATAAACTAGTTTATTCAAAGATGCAAAGTAAGGAAAAAAATAATGTTCGGACAGAAATGCCGTCACAGCGAACAGTTAATGAAATCTATGTTTTCTGTAATAATCCCAAATTAACTGGGATTATTCACGTGTACACTTTGTAAAAGGGCAAAACTCAGAAAGTAAAACAGTCATAATTATACCGATCGAATCTGTTTTTTTCACAAATAGACGACATAGCAATAGAAAATTCAAAGAAAATTATAGCAAGAAAACAAGTAAAGACAACGGAAAACACGAACGTCAACAATTCAAATATCAAAAATAATTGTTATCGTATGTCATACGGTGATATCAACTATCTCGGTAATAATAAAGCTCTTCTTTATTTTTACAGAGGTATAAGAGGAACACAAATATTAACGAACTCAATGTACCCTTTAGAAGAACAGGCAAGATATAAAGATCGGATAGTTTTAGATGACATAGTTTTTACTTCAACCTGCAAATGTGACTCTACTAGGCAGTACGGTGAGATATTTCCGCACTATACAGAGTTACAGTTACGGTTGGACTGACATGCCCAGCAAGGTTAAACAACTTTGAAAGAGAAGTGTACAAGAAAAGCAGAAATGTATCGACTGAAATGTTTACCACCGCAAGAGCAATGCTGATAAGACATTGGAGATAGAACAAAATCAAAACAAGAAATAGCATGCAAATTGATATCCTGAGTTTACCTGGCAACTTAGTTACTAGGATTTAAGTACAGGATAGGCACTTTGTATTTGCTGTTCTTTATTAGAATCAATTATTTATTGTTTGAAATCAGTTGAAATATAATCTTCAAATAAGTCAGTAAGGGAACGTGACATTATCTGTTTTTTTACTACCTCACTTAGTAAAATATCATTGGATAAGGTTTCGTCATAAGTGAATTCTCCATTCACCCACTCATAAGTATGATGTTCATCTAATTTGTTTTTAGAAGAATGATAATTGTCAAGTACTTTTTGAAAAGAGCTAATACTATATGGAATATTATGTTCTCTTTCTTGATTATCATCTACATCTTCATCATCGTCATCATCATTATTCTTTATATTTTCATCTTCCATACTGTTATCCTCCTCAGAGTCGTCAGAACCAGAATTTTCTGGATTAGGAATGAGAATAGATTCAATCTAATCATCATTTTCATACACTTCATTTTCGTCAGTAGGAGGTGCACTACTTTTTTTCCTGCGAATCCTTTTGAGTGGTAAGGAAGAATCAGAGTTACTTTTTCTTTTACCAATTTTTAAATTGAAAAAAAGAGAAAAGTCAGATTGAAAATTTCTGCGCCAAGTACTTAACAAAATGATAAAAAAACAGGAATAAGTATAAGGATAATAAATATCAAATCAAAATCTAATCGCATATGCAAACAAAAATATCTAAAGTCAACTATCGGTACAATTGCAAATATATATAATCATTTTTTTACAAGTACACAAAGGTATGTTTTACTTCAAGTATATAAGAAATAATGTTGATATTACACTTATTTTATAAATAATATGAAACGCAAATTTGAAAAACAAAAGTGTAAAACAAAAAGTTGACAAAGGCACACGTATGATAGTACGTGATCTGAATAATAGTATATTGCATATAAACTGTAATTGAAGGATCATAAGAAAATTATAAATTTATAAAAAGTGTTATTTAGATGCTTTTATTATGTAAAAAAAATGGTATTTCATTATATGTATGATTGTATGCATGTACATGTTTAAATATATGTATACGTAGCTAAAATGTGTGTAAAAAGTTACTAAATTTTTCTACGTAAAAAATTCCTGAACTTTTTGACGAATTTTCCGGGATTGAGGTAAAATTTTGAAACAATTCAACTAGATTGACTTATCGATTCGAGTCGAAAAATTCGATTAAAATAAAAATGTCGTCGAAAAAAACGTGTTTTTTTTACTTAAAACGGAAAATTCTCATGGAAAATCGGAAAATTTCAAAATTTTTCCGCCGGATTCTGAAAGAGCACCCTCGAAAATAGTAGGGTACGAAATTTGATCATTTAATTCAATCGGTTTCTTATTCAAATATGCTATCAAACTTAGCATTCCAAAAAGTGGCTGTTTTGACGTTAAAGGGTTAAGTTAACGCTTAGGATAACACCGTCCGCGTTTTTTAACTTTTTAATTTTCCCTTCTTTTTTCAATGAATTTTTCGAGCAAGTATTAAGTATTTCGGATTTTTGATTAATCAAATATTATTATATTATTATGGAAAACACTTAAGAATTGATTAGTAAGCAAATATGGAATCTCGGATATTATGGACCTAAATGAAGTGCAATATTAGCTTTATGGCTGCTAGATGTCTGCTCGTTAATAAGGTCGCCTGTAAACGAAATTGCAATCTCAGGTTATAAGAAAGGCTCAGTCACTGTAGATGATAGGAATTTTTAAGTCCGAATTTCGAATGAGGATGGTTTTTCGTGGCATTACTCTTAATTAGAGTAGCGTTGGAAAAACTTTTTTTTATATTTTAGCTCTTTTTGTAAGATATGACAAATCTAGGTTTGCGCCATACGTGGACTATGATATACTTATTTGTATTGTGAAAGTCCGGATAAGGACTACAGTGATTCTTTAGACGGGGAAGTAAGGGCTTACCTCAATGGACCTAATAAGGTTAACTTGTTAAACCAACTTTGTATGCATGCAAATAAGTGGTATATAGTGCTATGTTATATATTATATATGTGGGTGCGAAATTGAAACTTATTCAGCGATAAAATTTTGGTATGCAAAAATAATATAATGTAAAATATGTAATGTTGATTGTTGATCTGAATAAAAATAGTTGTTTGTACAGCATTAAAAGAGTTCTAAAATTTGAAAAGTTCTTGTACTATGTGTAAAAATCAATTTAAGAAAAATCATCAATCATTATAAGTAAACAAGTATATAAAGTTAAAATAATATTCTTCTTTAAATTTCAAATCTTGCATTGTTATATTCGATAACAAAAATTGCCATATTACATAAAAAAAATTGTTATGTTTCGAGAATGTCACACTTTTCCTATACAACAGAGTAATTTTTATTAGAAATTATATCAGTATATATTATGGTATTTCTCTCCGTGTATAAGTGAATATCAAAATAGTGACCCAATAACCTGCATTCTGTAAACTGAACACTCCTTTACGGAAAATAATCGTATATGCTTAACGGCCCAAGGATGTCAGATTATTTAACTTGCTGACAATATATTTTTATTTTCTATCTTTCCAATTGAGTCTATTACTAGTATATCTATAAATATATTGTGTAAATATAGTCAAACAATATAGATTCAATAGGAAAGAAAGAAGTAAAGAATGTATTTTAGAAAAGTCCCAGAATATAGGGTTCAATGTCACATGTGGACACGCACCAATGCAGAACGCAACACTATAAATTTACCGATAAATATTTGAGTACGTATATAGGTAACAAAGGTTTGTTTGAAATTAAATTTAATTACGAATGTTCAAACTAATATGTTATTCATATTATTTATTAACTAATATAACATCAATTATTTTTGAATCCATTCTTGCATAGGCATTAAACAAAATTCATCCTCTTCCACAAATTCAGATCTACAAATGATTTGAACCTTCCATTTATAGACATGCAGGAATTTCACAATTTTGATGAAAAACTTAAGTCTAAATAAGACCTAAAGGAATCCCTAGTAAGTTTTACTTTATGCGTGTACACTATTTCATTGTTAAAACAGCTCTTGAAATCCAGTCTTAACATACCCTCTCTTATTTTAATAGCTCGGAATCCAAACTATATAAATTAATTATAATTAATTAAATTAAACTATAATTAATTTATAAAAATTGCGTTGCAATTCATCATTTTTTATTTACTATTTTTTAATTTATCCTTCACTCTTATATTTTCTGTTTTTCAGAAGAATCATTTTTTGACGACAGTGAACACAACAATATCTGTTGAAAAAAGTTTAACTGTCATTATGAAAAACTTCTTTTTCAAATCGGTTATACTAATGTTTACTGCTCAGAAAGCCATGAAAAACAAAATTGTTTTTAAAAATACCGAATTTGGATTAATTATAAAAGGTAAATTTTCTTTACCAAATTTTTTTTTAACAATTTCATGTTAAACATACTTTTCTTATATAATTTTTATTTTTAAAATGCATTGTGAATGTGTATGCCAATACTACCGTAAGAGATTTTGCTTTCTATAAAGCAATTGGCTCTATTATCAATAACGCCAAAGACTGGGAAGGACGCAAAAGAGACAATCAATAATGTTAAAAAACGTTTAAAAGAATTTTATATTTCAGTACATTGTAAAATATGCTGATCATGTGATTTAAGCACTGGCTGTGAATTTATATAGAAAACATGCGCAGATTTTAATTTAATTATTGTAATTAATTATAAAACTATAAAAACTTGTATTTACAGATACAGAGTACATAAAAATACGTACATACTGTCAATAAAATTATGAAAAAAATATTTCATTGTTTATTTATATTTTTGCATATATATTATTTCAATTAATTAAAATTTATTTTATTACACTTTCTGGTTAACAGGCCCTGATCAGATAAGCGTTACCATCCTGATCAGGTCCTGATTAGTATCCTTATCAGGACCTGCTCAGTCTCATAGGTATCTTGATCAGGGCCTGATTTCCACCATATTTATTTTCTACTCGCGGGGCCGATACCGCGCCTGAATATATGCAAAATCGATCTTCTAGTTACTCTCCACTGAAATATGCCGAAGAAAGCTATTTCAAACAAGTTGGGGGTATAGCTCAGTGGTAGAGCATTCGACTGCAGATCGAGAGGTCCCCGGTTCAAACCCGGGTGCCCCCTCGTATTTTTTTTTTTAAACAAGAAATTTTTAAAATTAGTATATGTATGCGTAAGTTCAAAAAATAGTAAAATTAATTTTAAACGTAATTCCAAAAAATATTTTAATGCACTTGAAATTCATGTTAACTGAAAAACTTTTTCAAAAATATTAATAAAAGCTATTATAAGTTTAAACCGTTATACCTAAGATATATGAAGAGGAAATATTTGCTTATACGACGACGTAAGTATATATTTAAACAAATATTTAATTAAATTGTATCAATGCTCAAACATCTTTCGAAACTGTAGTAACCACATATTAAATTATATGACTTTTTTATTGCTTATAAAGAGTGTAATTTGTACATACTAACTGTATTAATTAATATAGGTAATTATTTATTTCTTTTGCTCCGAAATTACAGTTTTACTCCGAAATATTTTAGGACCGAATATAATATTGTAACTATCTCATTTAAATAGCTACTCTTTAATCAATAAATATATATATATAGATTTTTTTTATTTATTTATTGTACCAGTAAAAAATTTACAACAGTAAAATCGTACAATAGCCATTATTAATAAAATTAATCAAATATAATATGAGCACAAAATGTGAATCTATTTTAAATCGTTTTAATTAATAGTTTAGCACCATTTACGAAATATATATTACCTTAGTATAATCAGGTCTAAAATTCAGATATGCATAAATATGTAAATTTTCATATCCGGTCTCATTTTACTCGTATCTGTAGGTATAAGCACTGAAATATACAGCCTTAGCTAAACAGACAAATTACAGATACCTCTATATACTATAGCTAACTGCATACACACTACACTGGAAGAGTGAATATGCCCAGTATGCGCTATGCTTATCAAGAATTCGCAACTCAAGTCGAATGATCATACAAAAAAACGGACAATCGCAAGCTGCGCACCCACATAAACACAACCGCAAACGTGATAAAATGCAATAGGCAAGTAAAGAAAAAGTGCAAGAAAGAGATGGAGAATATCGGCGTCGCGTAGAAGAACAACGAAGAAGTATATAGGCAGCCACAGCAGAAGACATCAGACACGACGAATGACGGAGACATGGCCGCGTCGACTACGTGTGCCTCAAATTATTGTTTTTGATAGTGGCGAGAGAGGGTCGACTACCGATGTCTCGTACTGGCGACCCTGCAAACGAGGGGGAAATAAGCCTGTAAATAGAAGCACAAAGTGAGCCCGAGTGCAGGCCGATTTTTCGTGGCGGCTAAAAAATCAGTGAGTGGACCAGCAGGGAAAGTGTAGAGTGTTCTTTCCAACGAATAAACTCGTCGCGCGCACACACAAGCACGCGGAAAATGAACTACAATCACACTGGAGCTCGGAGGGGTGAGTTCACACTTTTTGTTTCATTATTAAAGATTTTCTGAATTTGTTTGCCACCTGTTTTACAAAAAGTTACAATTAGTACTGGGATTATTGGTTAGGATATTTTTTTTCCTTATATTGGTGGGGTTCTTGTAAAATTAGCTCTAAGAATGGAACATCTTGGGATGAAGAGGTTAGGTTCGTTTTTGAGGTGATGACACCATCATGTATAATGGAAAGGGAGATTGGCTGACGTGGTTACTTCAAATTTATGTTAATGAACAAAGACTTGATGTTATAAAGTTTCAATTGTTTTTAGGAAAACCAAAGAGGGTCCTGGACCCATCTGCTGGTTTGTCCTCTCCTTCTCCAGCTTCGCCAATGCCATCGAGTCCTTATATGTACAACCAACAGGTATTACAATTGTCTAAAATTAAGTTTAAAATATTCTGAATGCTTTATTATAAGCAGATGCTAATAGCAGAAACTTAAATTTATGTACACAAGAACCATATGCTTTGTGTAAAGTAATCGTAGATGTTTCCCATAGTAAAATTGTATGCAACTAAAATTCCTAGTTCTATCTATTACTTAGTATATGGAATGCAACAAAAGAATAGTATCTAAATTCAACTTAACATATGATTGTTTTTAGTTAATTCACAGACACAGTCTATTGCAAGATTTTAAATTTCTATTTTACTTTAATATTCTTATCTTCATTCATAAAAAATAGTATCTTTTTGTATGTAATAAATAGTTTATTACTTGAATAACAAGAAATATCTTTTATATATAAAAAGCAGTAGTACATATAAATATTAGAAGGCGCTAATAGAAAATATTTATAGAATACACAGTTATCAAATTCATTTAGTAGAATCTATCAGAAGAATTGATCAGAAATTAATAAATGAATAAATAAATAAAGGTATTACAAAATATTAGTTTACAAATTAATAATAATTTTTAATGTTCAGGTGCCTATGAACAATGGCATGCCTCCAGAGTATGGTTTCAATGTGCCAGAACAAGGTCCATCTACTCCTGTTTCTTCATATGGATATAGCCAACAATCTCCTATGCCACCATACACACCAACAAACGCACGAAATGATGGATTTGTGGGAAACCAATTCTCTGCACAATTATTGGCAGAGCCTTTGGTGACAAACATGGCGATGCAGTATGGAAATGCTTTGGCTAGTTCAGGAAAGCAGCAGCTAGAAAAATATGTGCCTATTACTGCTCTTAGATATTACTTTGCTGTTGATACTGATTATGTTTTAATGAAACTTATTTTGCTATTTTTTCCATTTACACATAAGGTAAGAATTCTAAAGTAAACCCTAAGAATCCAAATAAAAATTTTATAAATATTCCTGCAATTAGTTTATCAAAATCATATTTAATGAAATTTTTTTTGGATTCTTGGCAAATACGAATCATTTTGAAAACTGACATTAAATTTTGGGGTTTCATTTACAGGATTGGTCAATTAAATACGAACAAGATCATCCCTTGCAGCCACGTTTTGAGAAGAATGCACCAGATATGTACATTCCCACAATGGCTTTTCTTACTTATGTTGTGATGGCTGGCCTTGCATTGGGAACTCAAGAAAAATTCACTCCTGAGACATTAGGTATGACAGCTAGTTCGGCTCTAGCATGGGGAATCATAGAATTGCTCATCCATATTATAACGCTTTATGTTATGAATCTTGACACAAGTTTGAGGTATCTGGATCTGCTTGCCTACTGCAGTTACAAATATGTTGGAATCAATGCAGCTCTTCTGGCATCAATAGTGTTTAAGAGGCTGGGCTACTACAGCATAATGGTATATTTTAGTATATCGCTGGCGTTTTTCCTTATAAGATCGTTAAAACTCAGAGTGATACCAGAGGGACATTCTCCCTATTCTGCTACAGGGAATAAGAGGAGACTGTATTTTATCCTATTTGTTGCTGGGATACAACCAGTTCTTATGTGGTGGCTTTCATACCATCTGATATAAGATGACAATTGTTTAGTTAAACCATTCTTTCTTAAGTGCTTTAAACAGGCAGTGGAGGACATGTTAAAATAAAGGCAAGAGTTGTCGAAGAAATTAATATCTTATGTGCGTTTTATAATAAAGAAGAAGGAAGGATTACCTTTGGCAGTGATGGTGCGATTATTTTCTTTTAAGGGTCAAAACCAAGCTTGGATTATGCAAATAAACTTTGTTAAAAAGGCATACTTGGAATTTGGGCTCATTCATCAAATTCTAAACAAAAAAAATGTATAAATTTCCATTAGTCTTGGCGTGTAAAATTTCTTCCTGAAATAATTTTGTGTTAAATGTTATAAAATGTACATTTTGTACTCATGTTCTAAGAAATTTTACAAAGACCCAATTTTCGCGGATTGCAAGTTTTATACCATATTTTGAAAATAAAAATCGTTTTGTGTAAATTTCTTTGTAAGAAATAAAATTTTTACTCTGGAAAGTATTTATTTAAGATTCTAAAAATAAAATAAAATTTAAATTTGTAAATAGCTATGGTAATTAACTATGATCTTACGTTATAATAATTATCCGTTTCTATGTCAGAACAAATAAATTCAATGTATTTAAAACTACTATTTTATTTTATTTTTTAACCAAAATAAAGCTAATTATTTTACTAAAGATATTTTTTTACATTTAACCTTTTACTTCAGTCAAGGTTTGTTGTTTTTATACTTTCAGAAATTTTTTCATATCGTAATGTTTTTATCCATTGACGAGGTAGTTGAATATGTAATAATTAATGATAATTTATGCACTGTAATGATGCATGACCAGTAGACTGCAGACGATAATAATAAGACAATACATACCATCAGAGCACGCTCACCTCATAAGTGGCCTTTCGCCTACCTACCGTATCGACAGCGATAAGCAGTCCCTTGCTCGCGCACTACCATCAGAATCGCATCTCGCAGCGGACTCGAACCCCATCCACAATATCGCTTTCCCAACCTCCACATACAGATATACAGAGCTGGCGTATGCACAAAACGCACAATAGTCGTCTCTCTCGCGCAGGTCTGGGCAATCATATCCATTGGCGCTCTCCGTTCCTTGAGCTCAGTCGAGCCGCTGCCTAGGCGAGGAGCAGCAGCAGCAGCAGGTCCTCACATCGTCGCCCGCTCTGCGCGCTCTCGCCCCGAAACGTCCAGCTCCGCGTGCGCGCTGTACAGAGTGAGAGAGAGACGGACACTTATATATCCATCGAACTCCATGCATATGTGACAGTCAGTGTGAGACAAAGCAGAAGGACGAGAAAATATCTCGTGGACGCAGAAGGAGAGGACGAGAAAGCAAAGAGAGCCAAACGAGAGAGAAAGGAGGAGGAGGTGGTGGCCGAGGGGGCCGAGGGCGGCAAGGCCTCGGTGCGTGTGAGAGTGTGTGTGTGCGCGGATAAAGGGGAGAGAAGCCGAAAAATGGCGGAACGCACGAAGACGTCAGGCCCGGCCAACCGGCCCGTACCCATGAAGCTGTTCGCCACCTGGGAAGTCGACCGCACGCCCTCCAACTGCATACCCAGGTAAGGAGTCACGCACCCTGTGCTTCTGTTGGTCCTGTGTCCCTGTACATGTTTTGCGCGCTCTTTCTCTGTGTGAAATGCTAGAGGCTCGCCGCTCTCTCTCTCTCTCTCGCTCATACTGCTTCTCCGTGCATGTGTACGTGTATATGTATTGTATACAGGCGACGCGCGCCGGGTCGTATAGAAGCTCTCGACTGCTATGGATGAAAGAGCGAGAGAGAGAGAGAGAGAGAGATAGAGCAACTCCTCCCGAGTCCCGTGTGTCACTGTGTGTACGTGTATGTGGTGGACGCGCTCGATGATCATCCTTCGCTCTCGACTATCTTTCTCTTTTCTCCCTTTTTTCTTTCACTCGCGCGTACTCAGCTCTTCTACTCGTCGTCTCTTATTATGTATGCGCCTTTCTCAACGTACGATGCTCTCTCGACTTTTATCTTCATCTCCCATTCGCCTCTCGTCCAATTTCAATTTCTCTTTAAATACGAGCAGTATGCATACACATGCATATCGGAGCATTCGGACACATGCCCTCTGCCGTTCCCCTGCAGTCTTTATTTCTCTCTCTCTCTCTCTCTCACACACACACACACACACACACTCTCCCTTTGCTGTAAGGTGGATTCGCCCCGATGCGCTTTCTCTCCTCAGGGACGATTAATACCACATCTATATACACTCGCTCTCTCACACACACACACGTATTCGTGGATGCACGCCCAGGAAGCTGTGCGATCCGCCCGACAGTTCTTTAACGTCGACTAGATTCGAACTTTTATCGGACGGATTTGCGGCTGAGCGACAGAGTAGAGAAAGCGAGATGCGGAGAGAGAGAGAGAGAGAGAGATAAACACGGATGCGAGCTGTCATTCGGGCGTGACGTTTCTTCTCGAACAGGTCCCTAAAACTGTCCCTCTCTTCTCACTCGATTTTATAAACACAAAGAGAAACGTGCACATACACTCATATATCCACGTTATAGCGCAGTGCTGGTAGCTCTGCTCTTTTGTTGTCGGGTGTGCACGAGGCGCGAAAGAGAGAGAAGCTGCTGACTCAACTCGCGCGCGCTCGAGATGGAATCGTCATTGTATATGCGCGGGTGGATAGTCCCTCGTCGCGGTGGTGACTACTGTGTCATTAGGTCGCGAGTAGCGCTTTTTTATGTACACATTATATACCTGTACCTGCAGTGTGTATGTGTGTCGGGCTCGTTAGAACGGACTCGTATCTAGGCGCTTCGAGGCGGAAAAACTTGCTCTCTTTTTTTTTTATTCTTTTCATGCGAGGCGGCAGCGCGAGATTTTCAGGGGCTTAGCCGAGATCCGAAGGGCTGCGACTCGGCGATTTTCCGTTTGGCACGTATATAAGTGAATTGAGCTGTTCGTGCCTCTCTCGCGAGATCAATGGATGTGTCACGTTTGAGGATGGGTTAGGCCATCTCGTTTTTATTACGATTTTTAAACAATCCTAATGGTACTTGAGATTAAGTTTTATTTATTAATTTAGTTCCTACGAGAAAAGATATGTATTTATAGAGTCATTCTATTTAGTCGAATCTTTCGCCAGCATACAATTATTAAAATAACCTCGACTGTATAATTAAAAGAAGCAATATAATATCGGAGTGATATAAAAAGAATTCTAAATAATAATAATTTAATGAAGAATCGGCGCGGTTATTATTTCTATACCCACTTTTATTTTCGTCTCGCGCAAGCATTGATCCTACTTCTTTTATATATGCAGGCGCTCTTTTCAATTCATTCGCCATAATATGCCGAATAAACACTCTTGAAAATTCTTTCCAAGTGCACGAGTAATCATTTGTTGAAGAAACGATAACTTATTTATGTATTGTTGACGCTCCGCTTTCTTCAATTATCGCGTGTACTCGGACGTGATTTACTAATTTTCGCGATTGATAAAGTCCCTCCTCCCGTACTCCGAATTATTATTTTCATCAATTAATTAATACATACCTATATTATGTATTTATAAGCGTGGGATTAAGGCTGAAACCATTATCGGTTCAATTTCGTAGCAGCAGCATCGTAGATGCGATGTGCGCCCATGTATATCTGTACATGTGGGGGAGCTTTGAGGAAATTTCGTAAGCCGATCGCGATAGCATTTATCATGCACCGGATACACTGCTTATCAGGCTTCGATCGCGTAATCAGTTTTCAGTTGCGCCGCTGTTGCTATCTTGTAATGGTGTGTGTGTCTTTTTTTGTGTGCGCGCATCGGGTGAACGCTCGCTCTCTATATTCTCGCACGCTTTCAAAGGAGTCACCGCTTGTTTTTTTGCGACAGTTGGAAGTAATAGGAAGGAAAATCGGAGTCATCGACGCGGTGATTCACGGGACCGATGATGCTCGGTTATCGTAAAGGAAATTGTGTAGACGTCGCGAGAATTTTCCTGTAATTACACCGACAGGTGGTAATCAACGTGTCATTTTGAGCGCACCCAGTGCTGTGATTATGTAGCTTGGTGTTTTTCTTGCCAGCCGTTTACTTCTTGCTTGCATTCCGTTGATTAGGTAGAAAATCAATTAGTAAAGTGTCTCGATGTGAAGTTTCACTCAAACTATAAATGCTGGTATAAATGCTTTGTTAAGTTTTCTATGTAACATTTGCCATGTATGTAGTGTTTTCTTGAGCTAAAGCTCTGTTATGCATATGAAATATAAAACAACGATTTTTGTGTTGTTGCACTTTATTAAATTTACAGGGTAATGATTAAAAATTTGGTCTTGCGTATACTTTAAGTGTAGTCAAAAATATATCATAATATAGTTTAATTGAAAAAAATATATTTTTAATCTATTTACTGATTAATTTTTTTAAAGATTTCGTTAAAAGAATCGAATTATTCATTTTAAAATAATTTTTCAAAGAATTAGATTTCAATATTTAAATAAATATGCAAGGAAATATTGAAAGCTTGCTACTTTTTAGTAGATTTATAAATATGAATCATTTTTCTCAAAATGAAAACCATTTGTCAATGCTTCTCTCAAAAGAAAACACTACTTCTATGAATTTTATAAATCATCTCACACAGTTCGTAGTATCTAAATTGACAAACTCGTGAAACTCAGACTTATTAATTCCATGTGACGATTGATTCGTCAACGAGATGGTTCAAGTACAGAATGAAAGCGAATAAAATCATTTTTTTTTCTGAAATCTATAAAAAAAGACGCATGATACAACATTGTATAAGAAATATTTTTTCAATCAAAGTTACGTAAAAAGCAATTTAAAACTATATTCGCTCGGCAAATGTAACCTCAGTTTGCATAACTGCAGCACATTGTTAAGATATTGCATCTGTTATCAAAAGTGAACTTTTGAACAAACCATTCGACAGTTATAAACTTTTCGCCCCCTCAATTACAGCTTTTAGTTAACGCTTTTATGCGCAACAACCCCACCGAACAAGTTTCCAAAAACTCGAGCGCCTTTTAATTGGATTTCGTCAACTCGCAGCGACTCGGCGGCGGCGTCCCTGCATCAATGACACATCGCGCGCCTCGCAACTCTTCTCATCCCCCTTGCGAAACTCTTCCGTCCTCGCACAGGTGCGGGTTGAGCAATAATAAACGAGACAACTGCAACCGAAACACAAACAAAAAGGAAAAGTGAATAACGCAGGGGGAGATATATATATAGTATAACGAAATCATCCTCCCTTGTCACGCATTTTCGTTTCACCTCCCTTATGCCAGACAGAAATAAAAAGAGCTCGAACACAATGGTACGTGTCACGGCAGTCGGCAAGAAATAGATACTCGTAGAATCGTTCGTGGAACATATCAATATTCACGTGTTGCGAGAGAGGCTTTACTAGTTTCCGGTGCACGAGTCGTACAGAGGCGCCGAGGAAGGAGGAAGTCGAAGGGTTTTTTCTCGTTATTATCGGCGCATTTTTTGTTCTCGCGCTGCTGCTGCTTTTGTCGCTACAAATCAAATATAAAAGTGGGATTTTTGATTTCGCGGAACGAGCCGACGTGTCGCAACGGACAGTCTGATCCACTTTCGTTTGTTTTACATCGATGCGGATGGAATTTTTGAACGCTACTGGACCAATATTGATGCACCGGATTGATTTATTCCTGCGGTGATCATTGATTTTCCAGTCATCTCAAGAACGACAATTGACCTAGAGCATTATTTGGATACTCGCGGCCTCGTCATTTTGTGATCAACTCTTTACTTTTACGTTAAAAGAATTTCGAAACAAGCCGTAATGTCAATATTCTTGTAATTTAAGATAGATAAGGACTGAAGGCAAATTACGAATCATAAATCGCAGAGTTCTGTTATTCTTGATAGGAAGATTTAAGCTGAAAAATGAAGAAAATAGTAGTCGAATAAGATTTATGGAATTTAATTAATATGGAAGTTAATGATGCATAACTTGCGACTTATAGCTGAATTTATAAGTACAACTGCATTCAATGCTCAAGAATTTTGCGCAGAGCTTTTTATTATTTCACCAAGTTCAATACGGATTTATGATACAGCTATATTATCAGACAATATATACATAAATACACACTTTAGTACAGGTTAATAAAATAAGAACTTATATCTTCCTCTCTTATCATCAAGATAAACTCGCATATTACCAGGACGATATCGAAGCTCAAATAATGTAATGAAGAAATCACAACCTTTTTTTTACAATAAACGTAAATATCTCTATTTTTGCGATACACTACCACTCAATATTGGACGAGTACATATCAATATAACACTCATGAGTTATCTGAAATCCAAGCTTACTGCGTCTTCAAATAATATTAACCAATGAATGAACTTGTTGTACCTTGCAAGTGGCGTTTGGCTTGAGGAATGCTATAAGGGTATACAGTACCTACACTGTCTGAAAAGCCAAAAAACTGAAAGAGGCTTCATCAATCACTGATCCTCATCTGCTTTAATTCTGTCTCTCTCTGTCTCTCTCTCTCTCTCTCTCTCTCTGTCTCTCTCTCTCTTTCTCTCTCTCTATCTCTCTCGAATTCCACGAGAAGAAGAGCATTAGCTCGATTAACTGTAGGATTTCAGATTACATGGCTAGAAAAACCGAAGTGATTGACGGCATGTAGTGAGCGCCCGTATTTTTCTGAATATTGAAATTTTTAATTCTTCTGAGTGAACGATAAACAAAATTTATAATTAAATTCTACTTTTAATATACGCACAAAAATATATATGGTAATTAAATTTTCTAAAATATAAAATGTAATGTATCAGATTTTTTAATACGGCAGACGGATCTTTCATATCGATACAAATATCAAAAGATAATAACTCGCGGCATTTCTTTATCAATTGCATTATACACTGAAACGCTTCTCTCGAAGCACCCGTCGAAGAATTGTTTTTGTAAGAAATGGTTTAAAATCCTTTCATCATTCAAACTGATGCTCAATAAGTGTACGTCCAACCAACCACAAGCACAGCTCAGCAACGCCCTGAAAAGTCAGACTGGTGTCGCATAACCTCGCGCTTCTTGCGCTGGAAAATCGCGGGGAGAAAGCAGTGGCGGCGGTGGCGGAGCTGGCGGCGTCGGCGGCACAGCTGGTGCGCTCCTCTCTTTTCTTCCGTCGTCATTTGGCAGCCGCGCGCGTGAACCTCTGACGTAATGCGCGGCAACTTGCTGCATTGCGGCGAGAAGAATATATCCTTGCCGCTACCGCCGTTGCCGCCGTCGCCGCGGCCGCTGCACACACGCGGTTCAGGAAAAACAAGCCGCCGCTGCTACTGCTATCCCTGTCGGACTGTCCTTCGATAAGATTTGTCATGTCACCCACCAATTTCTCCTCTCTCTCTCTCTCTCTCTCTCTCTCTCTCTCTCTCTCTCTGCAGAGCACGCGAAATTAGCCCCGACAATTTTCTCTCTGCAGCCCCCTTTTTTATGGCGTGGGACTGGATTTATGATCCATGTTGTGTGTTTTACAAAGATTGCATGCGCGCTTATAGTGATTCTAGCCGTGAGTTATAAGCGCACGTTGGATTGTTGGCGTCGTGCCAATGCTTATTAATGTGGCAATGGAAATTTCGCTGGACTCGCGGGCGACACATTTTTTATTGCTCCCCAGTGGAAAATTGTGGCTCTGGAGGTTTTTGCTCGAAAGGTACCGAGGCTAATACATTTTCTAATGTTTGCCGTGTGCTGTATTACTAAAGTAAATGTATACTCGGGCAAACGAACGATAATGTATGCGGTAAACTCGTTTAATCTCTCTCTCCTCGCGTATACAATGTGATGTTTAGAAAGTGAAGGTTTTTTCCTCGTTTTCGCTTAACAAATTGTGCGCTTTAGCTGCATCGTTTGATTAGGATGAGTCATTGAAAGTCAAGAGAGATATGTACTCATACACACTTTGATTACAGGAGTGTTTGCAAATTTTGGAAATGAAATACAAAGTGTACAAGATTATTGAAATAAACGGGTAATAACCGTGAATTTGTTTCCTCGTGGATTCTTTCAATTGCGCGTCAAATAAATAGATAACGATTAGAACGAGATATATAGTTATAAGACATATCTCCCGCGCGAATATTTCTAACGGATGCGATTGAAGGCATTTACAAAATACTTAATTAACTTTCATATTATAGGATGTTTTCTTAAATTAATTTTTACCAAAAATATTTTGTTATTTATAAAAATAACGTCTGTTGCATAGACTAACGCAAAAATCTCTCCAGCCCATAACTAAGCCGAGATAAAATAAAAAATGTAAACTGTGCCCCTACCTTTTGGTCCCCCTTTTATCTGAGCGAGAGCAAATATTTACAGTTTTTAGTAAGTAGTATAGAGCTGCGAGCGTAAACAGCGCTTAAATCCATCAATCCGAAGGTGTAACAGTCTCGGAACGCTGCAGCCGACGCTAACAAGCACATGCACGTGTGCATATAACTGCAGCGGTAACCGGACGAGCGAATTACGGCGATCAGCAGCAGCACCGATGGAATTCGCGAGAGAGACAGAGAGAGAGAGAGAGAGAGAGAGAGAAGCGCGCATGCATCGACATATTTGTCGCTCGGCTCGTCGCGATACGCGCGCATTTAGGTAAAAACGACGCTTTCCGAGTTATGTAAATGTGCGCGCGTGTAGCGCCCACTTGTCTCGAGCAGATCGCCGTGCAGTGCCGCTAACTCGACGAGTCGTATATACCACGGCTTTCGCGTGATTTTACGGAATTCATGAATGAACGAGCGAATGATCAATTAAGAAATCAATGGCCGTGCGCAGCGGGCCGTTACGTTCAGTAGGAGCAGCTCTATGACGTACGGGATCTTGAGTTTCCGATTCCAATGCAATTCTTCTGTACTGCAACCAGTCGAATCAGTGTCCTTTCGTTTAGGGAAACATGGAGAGCTGGTGGAGAGCCGGTATGGGTTTTAATTGGGGAACAGTCGCCTGCTCTCGCGCAAGCATTACGTGCTTTACACTCGGTCAACAATAAATTAATGCCCCTTATTATTTATGACATAATATTTGTTTGCGTAACCGAGGATCTCGTGTGCGTTTGATGTGTCGCCAAATAAACTTCTCTTCTTCCGCTTCAGATATACTATATACAGAAATATGAAAGTAATTCATTCAAATTAATTTACATATTTTCCCTTCCTTAATAAATATATAAATTCATTTTACATTTAAGCTACATCGTGCTCCCACTGATATAATTAATCTAGTTGTTATCATAAAACAACAATAACACAGTACGATAGCGCGACTGCATCGCAAACAGTATATAATGAGAGAAAGAGAGAGAAAGAAAACGCATCGAAAGAAAGGAATAATACGGTAGATCAGTTTTAATGGAGATCGTTAAATAAGCACTCGGTACACAAGTCGCGTCGAAACGATTAAACATTCCTTATCAATTATCATACCTGTCGCGCATGCACATAACCCTTATCACGGCAAAAAAAGTGTATATTCACTGCAATATCACCGCGGACCGAAGTTTACGAATAACGAGCCCTGGACGCGTTAATGAACCATAAAATCCGATATAATGAAGCGACGTTGGCCGTATAGTTTAAAAGTCCTCTGGGGTAAGAGAATACATAGAGTGAGAACAAGGGAATAAGAGCTGCTTGCGCTGCGCGCTCGCATCTTCATTACTATACGCGTTTACCTGCCGCTTGATAATCTGGCCCCGCTTTATCCCTCGTAAAAGTTGGCGCGAACCGAGCGTTGTTACAGCGCCGAATGACCCCGGCTCAGCTGACTTAATTTTATTCGAATTATTATCTTATCCGGCATCTTGAGCGCCTTTTTTGCAAATTATACTCGCTTTATGTGTGCGCATAGTGTCTGTGGGAGAAAAGTTCTTTAGCTACTCTCTGTGATTCTTGCGGAGATCGATTTTAATGGTACAAAATGCTTGGGTATTATCGTAATTACAGGTTGGAACTGTTCTAACGAGATGAAACGAGCGAAAGATTCTATGTACGTTACAGATATATCCTCTAATATTACAATATATGCAGGATGCAAACGAATAATGAAAAAGTTTTCAGCTTAATAAAGTACAAAATCACAATGTTTGACTATACCACGCATGATTTCCCGAAAAATCGTAACGCGACGCAACAGTGACTCATCAACGAATCCTCCTATAATTATCGATCGTATAGATACAGTAAAATTGTCCACTATTTCAATTCGCATATACCATCAACAATGTATTTGGCGGTCCTCCATGCACACACTTTTCCAATAATTTCTCTCTCTCTCTCTCAGTCAATCGTAGAGCGCGCAACGCTCTCTATACAGCTCCGAAGGTCTCATCGTGAAAGGAGAAGAAGCAGCAGCAGCAGCAGTCAGCGATGTATAAAAAGATGTTGAGAGAGAGAGAGCGAGCGAGAGAGAGAGAGAGAAGAAAAGTCATCCCCTCCTTAAGCCATGGCTATTATGGAAACGCGCAAAAGCTTGCGCGCGAATAGCCGAGCCATAAGTCACCGACTGCTTCTGCTCCTCTATCTCTCTCTCGCTAGCGAATACAGTATGTAGGTTAAATACGTGCCATGTGGTTGCGCGCAAACGCTTTCCAGTAGCTTCCTGGCCTTCGAATTTTGATCGAAATAAGTATAAATTTTATGTGGGCATCGCAGAGGGAAAAATCTCTGCTGCTGCGGCTGTCCGTTTCGTGAATTATCACGAACGAGAAATCTGTTCTCTTTTTGACCTTTTTGTGTGCAAATTTTTGCAGACTACACTGGCAAGTGACTATTGGTAAGTGAATAATTTCGGACTATTGTGATTTTCCTGGTTATCAAAGAAACAAAGCGATCTTTTGTCAAGGATCAAATTTATTCCGCGTATAATTATTTTAGATTGTGCTTGATAGTTCAGATTACCATAACTAGTACTATAAAGAGTTAGGCATCAAGTGCAATTCAATTGTAGTCACCCTATTCTATTTGCACTCTATAGCAGGGGATTATTCTCCAGGAACAAAAGCTTCATCGCGCGTCCCAGAGTCGCGATGATACTAAAACATCGCTTTTGAATAAAAGTGCGCACTTTCTCGAAGAAAAAAAGAGCGAAAAAGTCAAAGTCATAGTCTTAAAAGGTGCGCAATACATCAGATCGGTATCGGCCAGGCAAAGCGCGGCAAATCGCGAAGGAGCGAGTGAGCCTAAAAGGAGGATATAAAGCTCGCCCTTGGCCCCTTCACTCCCTCTCGCTCCCCCCCCCCCTCGCTCTCTCTCTCGTTTTTGGCCTTCTACCAAATCGCGCGGTGCAACGACAAGCCTGTGGAAGCGACGGCGGCAGATCGAATTTATCGTTAACACCTTGCTGGTCACACACAGCTGCCTTTAAGTGGCGGCACTCTTTCTCCTCCTGTGGTTCAACGAGAGGGACAAGGTCGTTTTAGCCCATTACCTGGAACGATAGTGTGTGGTGCACACGGGAGGTAGCGACGTCGCCGCCAACGCCGCCTTCTCTCTCTCTCTCTCACCTCTCTCTCGTATTTAGGACGGGGTAACGAGAAGAAGTGTATAGAGAGATGTTGAAGGATAGATAATGAACAAAGGACTCGTGGGCCTCGTGCGCACTGGAATTTTCACACCTGATGATCTTCTGCCCTTTTTATGCTTCCTGGGTGGTTTCGATGATACATTTCATGGACAGATGGACAACTTTTATAATTTGTGTTGTAATGGTTTCATTAACATATAAATAAAAGTGAAATTTTCCAAACAGGAGTCACAAAAATTTTGAACTATAATAAGAAATTTTATAAGTGCTCAAACACAGAAGTAACAGCAAGTCCAGAGAGCTGAGCAATTAAGGGAGCAAACAAGACTAGGAGCAAAAAGCAATGAATAAAGCTTTTAAATTTTGGGACAGGAAAAGCACGCGGCGCGTCAGCAGCCGCTGCGAAGTTGGAACTGACTTTTCAGCCCAATTAGTCGAAAAACTTGAGTGCGTCCCCGGTAGTTAATAAAGCAATGCCGCGGCGCACTGCATCACTCAGGTCATAAATTCACTTTAAAAGCTCGCAAGTAGCTCAGAAGTCGCATGTACAATTTTGAAGAGAAAAATATGCACACTGTCAGACGTCAATAAGGAGATATTTATCCTCGCAGCCAAAAAGTTTGAAATAACACAATCATGCTCTTACAATATACGATACGGTTGCGATGGGTCCGAGCCTCTCATCAGGCTTTTTTTTTCGCGGACTATCGGGTCGCAACGCGTTATTGGCTTAATTGATTGGGTCGGAAGAGCCACGAGCGAGTATTAAATTAGGTATGAGAGGAAAACGCTCGGGCGATTTAAAAATAGCTATATCTCGTACGAGTCTCGTGCGAATTCTCCGCATGCGTATATATCGGTATATGCGATTATTACGTTTTAAGGAACTGGCGTTTTGCTTATCGATCCTCGACTGTGCTTTTGTTATGAAGCGGTGGGAAAAATTTTTATTTTTATCTCTACAGGTGTGTGTGTGTGTGTGTGTGTGTGTGTGTGTGTGTGTGTGTGTGTGTGTGTGTGTGCTCAAGCTCGCGACGAGTGCCGAAAACATTTGTACAAACAAGAGTTTTCGTGTGCGAGCGTTAATCACTTTTGCAGAAATAGACACACGCGGTTGTATACGAAAGAAAAAAGAACTCCCAAGTCGTGAAAAAAGTCGATGAATATGCGTGCAAACTAGAATTCCAAAGTTTTGTAAACAATGAGTCGATAAAGGTGTCACGGTCGGTAAGTCGTAAATATCAGTCGTTCAACATCTTTAAAAGAGGCTACATGGCGAGCTGCGCGACCTTTTTTTATAATCAAAGTATCAACCCGCATATTCCGTCTGAATAACTAATCCTTCGCTAATTTCAAGAATTCGGCACAGCGTGTTTGTGTAATCGTTTACGAGAACACGCATAGAATAAATAAATAAGTAAATGACGCGAAATGGCGCATTGTAGAGGATTTGTTTCAGCTTTCGCTGTAGCCTCGCTAACTGCACGTGCCGCAGTTATTCTGGTACTGCCAACCGCGTTTAATATTTCCAAGTCGTACAATATAAAAAGTCAATTCATGGATTTGATACGGTGATCGTCATGTGCTCGTGTGATTCATATATACCATTGAATAAACACATTAACACACTGAGCTACCACACACGCGCACACACACATGCCTAACCTTTAGATAACCTTTAAGTACACAGCGCATACGACGGATAAACCGATAATCAGTTCATCTTACGCTAATTTTACACCGAAGAATCCTACCAAAAGATATCACCTCCGGCACAACCTTCGCCGCAACAACACCGGAAGCCCCTCTTGTATACGATAAAAAAAAGTCTAAATAAATCGCCTGCCAGAGACGAGTTTATATAGCACACATGCTGAATTGAAAAAAAGGAGAACAGCGAAGAATCCTCCGCGATAAGAATCTGAAGCAGCAGCAGCCGGTGAGCCATCCGGTTTTCTCTCTCTCTCTCTCTCTCTCCCTTGCGGCAAGAACAAGACTAGGCGCGCGTTTCTCGAGCGCCGCGTGTTTTCTTATGCGTCATTTGCGTATAGCATCGCGACTGGCGTGTATATTTGTATACATACCGGCAGCTCTGACTAATGTATATACGATTTTCGCGAACTCCCCCACGCACGATTTCTTTTCGGAGGGATGCGGCTATTAATACTTTTACGGTGCTTGCAACTCTTTACGGATGACTTGCTCGGTCAAGCTTGCGTGGGATGTATAAAGCTGCTGCTTAGTGGAGCAAATATTATCGTTCTTTTCGATGATGGATTGACAAAATTTTCAGAAGTGCACGGCCACTCGCTTACGCGCGTCTCTGTGTAAATATGTGTATACGCTGTAATATAGGGACGATGTATTTATAGGATCGAATGGTGTGCATAATGATTTACACGTGTAAATTTCGCGAACAATATACATAGAAATACGAGATTCAATCGAGTTTTTCAAGCCACTCGTAAAATGCCAGCCACCAACGTCTGTATTTCATTAAATAAATCATTTATTACGTATACAAGGTGCAAGACTGCAGCAGCATAGAACGCAATATACCATAGAAATGTTATGATTGTTCGGTAACTCGAAACTTATTTGGCACGTGCGGCAGCTGTTACATGCGTATTTCCTAGAGCCTCGGGTATGCATTCGAAAGAAGCAGGTTGGAATTGCGCTTCAACCCCCGCGAGTGCAGATCTATTCGCGACGCAGATCATCGATAAACAATTATTCTTCTCCTCGCTTACTTATACGACGCTCGTCAACATTTTTATGTTAATCGAAGCGCATGCAATAAGAAGACGCTCGCGGCATACGATATTGGTCGATTCCGAGCATAACGACGCAATTAAAATAATGCCGAGAAGCCGTACATTATATTATACATTGCGCTTAAACGAAGAATAGTCCACAACTTCGATCAAATTTCCCGAGAGCTAAATTTTTTCTCTAGCCCAACAAATCCGCGGCAATAAAACAAACAAGATAACGACACCGCGCGCACCCTTAAAACCTTTGTGATTCGTTTATATGAGTCGCGTAAAGGCACTCGATATCGCTCCATCAAAGCAACTTTACAGTCCCCACCACCGTATCCCACCCCCCGCGAACAATGGAAGAAAATCAATCCAATCTCAACGCTGCTGATGCTGCTGCAGCCCTTGGTTAAATTCACACACTCTCTCTCTCCCTCTCTCACTCTCTCCTCAGCGATATACTAATCCCCACCTAATACACACACGCGTGCGCATCCTATCAATAGCAGCTGCTGCTGTTGCTACTGCAGCCGAAGGTGACATATTGGCCTTCGATACACACACACACACACACGCACACAGACGCACGCAAAGAATATGCCTCGCTCTTACGATTAAGGCATTCGTAATTAGAATTCACCGAATGCGAGGAGTGGGAAGTCTCTCCAGCTCTCTCGTATTCTCTCTCTCTTTCGCTCTCGCTCCAGTTTAATTAAAGAACAATGCCGACCTCGTTGTCGCCGTCGCCCAAGTGCAGCGCGTGTGCGAGGTTAAGACTTTGGGAATCGAATCGACGCAGTGCGCAATGCAAATTCAATATCTTGCACTAGTCGGGCGAGCGCGCCTACGCGCGGACTTGACGCCGGTGGCTCTGCGCTTCCTGCCTGTCTCTATAGCCGCAGGATAAATCGCCACGTGTAAGATTCGAGCTGATGTACCGCCGTTGATTCGGCTTTTATAAGTGGAGTTTTCGACTGGCTTCGACATCTGCGGATGATGCGGAGAGAATTCGTTTGTATGGCGCTACAATGGCTCTGTGATGTTCCTTCTCATTTTTGTTATCCATGCTAGATTTATGTCCAGTTCTTTTGCAGCGGGGTTGCGAGGGATTGCGTTTGTCCGAGAGGGATCAGACGTGATAGTTTAGCGAGCTACTTGCCAAATTTTTCGGGACTTCTATATTGATTAACTACTTGGAAAATTACTTACTCGTCTTAATTAAATAAGTGGAATCCAAGTTTCTATGACACATTACATCCGATTCGTTTTAAGAACACAAAATTCGTTATTTCCAAATATTCACAGCTGCATTGAAATTTTGGTGTTACCAAAGTTGTTTTATATTTTCTTCTATTTGTTTCTTGAATTTAATCCTTTATATTTAAATAATTTTCATAAATGTACCCCCAACCAACCAAGAATTTTTAAATATAACCATTACTTCATTTTTTATCTTCCCGTTCCCTTTTGAGCTGCAATGGAATTACTGAGAGGTACTTCTTGTCTTTACAAGTCTTTAAAAGTGAGAAAAGGGACGTACTTAAGAAGTTTAAAATATCCAGCGCAAAAATACCTTTAGACATCATTTTTACGGAAAACAAGAAACTCTAGATATTCAACTCGTAACCTACTTATTTATTATACTACATTGAGAAAAGTATTAAAATGAAAAAACTACAATAAGCTAGTGTTTAATAATTAATATATCAGTCTATTAAATTTCAATTGATGCATAGGAAACATGGTATTATTCATAATAAAGTAATTTTTAGTAAATTTCTCTCTTACGATACGTATAAATTCAATCGATTTACCAGTGCAATAGTTCTTCATTCCCGCTTTTTTCAAAATTTGCGAGTTCGCGAAACTTATCGGAAAGACCCATAGTCTATCCTCTCCCTTAAGCAGCGCAGGCAAACTATATACGCGGAGACGCAAAATTCAAGGCGACTCGGTGTCTGCGGCGCAAAAGAAAGAAGGAATAAGAGACCGAAACTCGCTATATATAGAGAAGCGATCGAACGCGATAAAGGGGGGGAGCAGAGTTCCGCGGAACGGCTTTGTGTCCGGCCTCTCGTGAAATAGCAGCCGCGGATATTCGCTCTTGCTAGATGTGTAGCATATATCGCATCGCTCATGCAGACGATGTAACCGCGAGTGTAGCGCACGGACGGCATTTATAATGGCTCGAGAGCCGAGGCTCTCGCATATGTAATGGGACATAATGGATGGAGTGCACGACGGAGGAGCCGCAGCGGAGACCTATACCAATCCTCTATATATTATACATCTATTTCGGTAGGACATACTTTGTGCAGTTACATTTGCACACGATCGTCTTTACATCCTTTATTTTGCGCATTTCGTTACGTGTTGCGGCTGTGTTGGATCTCACGTGGGAAGTGTATTATATGCGAAAGAGACTGAGAAGGATTTTTGCGAACTCTTTGTTAACTTTGTAGATAAGTAATAAGAGCTCTGTAACTTTTTGTCTTTGGTTTTTAAAACGTGCGCTTTATTTCAAAATAAAATAGATATTAATCTGTATACGTTTTTTGTTCAAATCAATAAATAAATCGTTTATGCAATTTCTGTAAACAATTTTCATTGTCTATGATAATCTTTTTTTAATAATATGACATATTTACTTTTTATTCGTAGCTGAATGTTATAAAAAAAATTCCCAAGATTGTGCTTGAAAGAAAACACCTCCAAACGCAATACATCAAACCTACTATTCCTCAAATTTAATATGCATAATGAGGCGCTGCACTTTTCTCACTCGAATCGTGCAGTCACTTGCTCATCCAGAATTAAAAAAAAAATACCACCAGAGAGGAATAGCAGCTCCCATTACCGCGTGTTACAGTGCCCAAGCGCGACATACACACATGCACAGCTCGTAACACGCCATATAAATATAGCAGGAAAAAAAATCGCACCGCACTGCGCGTAAATGGGAAAGGTAAAGCGCGCAACATTCCACGTCAACGTCGAGTCCCTCGTCGCGCTTTGGCTCGAACAAAAAATTGAAATTCACGCGACTGCACGGCATGAGGCGACGCGAGGCGACGGTGGCAGAGCACCGATATATACATACATACGACGTGCGCCGCGCGCTCCACATTCGTTTCCCGTCTCGCGGCTGCACCTCCGCTCCTCGTCGCGCACAGCGCATTTGCATATGTGGAACGTTACACACGTGCATCGTCGGCTACAGAGTGCAGTACAGATATAGAGGAACGCGAGCTGCGAGTAAGTATTTTCGATCCGCCGCCGCCGCCGCCGCCGCTGCCGCAAGCGGCATAGCAGCATTGTTGGGGATTCAGCGTCGCGTCTAAACTGCTTCTGCAGCTCTGCGGTACATGTCTGTGTGTGACGCATCTTCGACGTATGCTGCTGCTTGACAAACCCTCGACCGAAGCTTCTCCTTTCAGACTGTGTCTCTCGGTTACAGGAAATTTCAGGCGCACGGCATAATTTAATCCGGACGAGTAGTAGCCCCTGGCAAACAGATGCGCCGGAAAAGTGGCTGCTGTATAAAGCGGATGTGTGAGTGTGTGTGCGTTCTTGTTGTCGTTGGTGTTATGAAAGTGCTTTTTGCGACGGAAAATATTCGAGATAATTACTTTTTTATGATAAAGCCGAAGAGAGAGAGAGAGAGAGAGAGAGGGGCAGGAATTTGATGAATGAGGCTTTTGAACTCATCGTATGTGAATGCAGTCTTTGGTGCTCGCGCGATTGTAAAAGTTTCAAGTGATTGAATTTGGCGGGCATACTTTATGAGTCATTATATTATTTATGACCCTGAAGATTTGTCAATGATACGCATTTTTTCGTGATGATGTACAGTTAACTCTCATAATTATGTATAATTGAATTAATGAGTAACTCTTGCTGGAGTATTTACACGCCATTAAGAACTTCATGCGATGTGTTGTACATGGGATAGTTATTTCAGAGTGATAAACAAATTATATTTTAATTAGAAAAAAATTGGTCTAATATTCTCAAGCTTATGACATTTATATAAATTTTTATCCTTATTTCAATTACGAATATGAATGTCGTTATTGGAAATCGTATACTGAAATTTTTTGTTCTAATCTAGAGAATAAAATAGAACGAGGAACCTTTTTCAAATATTTTTATAAAACTTAATACTGCTTCGGATTATTTTCTTAATTCTAATAAAATGAATCGGACCTTGCATTTCTAAAAACTATAGAATATATAATGGCTCGAATTCCAGAGAAGGTCTATATTTAGTTTTAGCATTCCGTAAAAGATCTTAAAACTAAAATTCTTTTACACATGTATGGCAAAAATAGTTTTATAGCTTCATAAACTCCATTATTAAAGCATTGCACCCGCCATTTCTAAGGTAACAGCCATTAAATCTCTCTCTTTCTCAGTAAAAAACACATTATAGACAGCACAAAATCCATAAACTCGCAATTCATCGACAGAAAAGAAAAGCCTTTGAAAAAAAAACTTAAAAATGACACTTAACAGCAGGACGTAGTCGGTCGTAAATCCATCGAGCCACGCCGAATGACTATATATACAGATACATAATAGAGAGCAATCCGCGAGCGCATTGTTATCATCGCGCGAAAGCGCACCCGCGGAAAAAGTACCAATTCTTTTTTGGTCGCTAAGCTGCGCGGCTATACCTAATCGTAGCGTTTCGCTCGCTCCGAGCTGCATGCGCTGCTCAGTCTGAAATTGCCGTGCCGCTTCCGTTATACAGACGCTTTCCGGTGTGTCTGGCCGATCGTGCGAGATTGTCCGATCAATTTGCCCTAGTGAGCTCTGCCGAGGGACCAGAGAGAGAGAGAGAGAGAGAAGGGAAATAGCGGGCGACCTCTCCCTCTCTCTTTTTCTTTTTTTAACTTCTCGTCGAACGATCAGCAAAGGGAGCGATGTGCAGTGATCGTTTGTTACACCCGGTGCATTTCAATTTTTCTTTAACGGATGGACTGAGTAAGATCTGGAAGTATAGATGTCTGGATGATATGCATTTTACGATGCCATCCTGTTTTTTCTCCGTTACGAGAAAGTTTCGTTTCTCTTATACAACTATTCTCAACAGAAGTCACGTTTTAATTCGTGTAACCGTTGGTAAGAGATGAATTGGATTGAAAAATTTATAAAAAAAGTAATATGTATATAAAACTCGCACATGTTCGACTAACTGCAGCTGAAAATTATTTACAGCATCATAAACACCGCTACTTTTTAGAGACATACTTTTTTTAGCACTTTCACCGCGGCTGTAGGAAGTATTGATTTCTATCGTAAAATTGATTCAAGGTAAAAAAAAGAGTTTGATATTGCGTTCCAGTGAAACTATATAGTAGTTGGAAGCTTGAAAATTCAACGTATCAATAAAAGACCTTTTTTTATCGATACTCATCATGAAGCTTTTTTATCATCTGTTTTATGGGATTCCCCAAGAAAAGTCGAGCTATAGAAATTATTACTGTCCTAAAACGACTTTATCGAGTTATTCGTGCTGCACTTAGGTTAGCCTTGAGGTG
>UELU01143231.1:148388-234986 GCA_900490025.1 Megastigmus dorsalis
TCCCCCCCCCCCTCTCCCCAAACGTCGAGCGAAATGCATATCAATGAAATATCCATTTTTCCGATATTCCATCTCGACAAGAACCCAACCCATCCTTTCCCTTGCTCATTCAAAAAGAACAAAGTCTTATGAATGACGAGAGGCTTTCATTGAGTAGCGGCACTGCAGGCGTCACGAGCCGCCACCGCGCGTTATACGTCGCACCCAAGATCATCGTCCTGAAAAGCAAGAGAAACGCAACGAGTCTATATAAAAAAAAAGCACGGGGCGCACTTGTGACATTGCGTCATGGTCACTTGGAAAACTTACACGCGCTGCATATAAGGAACGGAAAAAGACGCGAGTGTCTACATATATATATAGCATAAATTCAACCCCTACATGTATACACTGTCTCTCCCCTTTATACCGCATACACGTGCCGCCGCCGCCGTCGCGCGATATACACCTACACGCGGAGCGTTTGACGCGTATCGATTCAATGTCAGCGACCGACCTCTCGCTCATTCTTATTATATGTAGTCGTTACACACTGTGCAGAGACTATACGGCGGCTCACACGTCCACGGCGTCATTCAGTCTAGCCTAGCCGAGTGCGCGCTTAGGACCCCCCCCCCCTTTCCTCCACCCTCCCACCACCTTCCCTCCGCCTTCCCTCCTCCTTCCTTCTTGCTTTCTTTTCCATTGTCGCCCTCGCCCCCGTTTCCGACCACGCGAGATTCCAACTTTGCGCGCACTCAGCTTTTGCTAGTGCGTGCCGCGTACACACCATAAGCGCCGACCTTCTTTGTTTCTACCTCTCGGCGATGAATCAAATATTTATCGAGAGAGAACGGAACTCACCGAGTGGGATTTGCGTATTCTTAAAGATAGACGCCGCCTGGAAATATTAATGTTGCTGCTGTACTGTGTTTCTGCTACGCCTCTGTACAATTGCACGAGGAAGTTTAATTAATTTGAAGCTTCTCTTTTTTGTCCACTTCTTTTTCTTCTCTTTTTTCTGCTTGCAAAGGACGAACCGTTGGACATTTTTCGTGGTTTTTTTCCTTTGATGTGCTGCTCTTTTGAGACGCTGCTACTGCTGCTGCTGCTACTGCTGCTGCTGCTACACTGGATCGCGAGTAAATGCTTCAGCTGTAGTTTTTCGGATCTTTTTGATTAAAAAGCTTTGAGTTTTGACGGGAAATATGAAAAATCATCGACATAGAATAGAAAGGAAAATAATCGATGGATGATTAAATGTATATCTGTTGACTTTATCTCTCGTGTAACGTAGAGATCGATAGTAGTTGCACGACAAAGCCTATGCGCAGCCGGTATTTTTATAAAATCAACAAAGAATACTGTAATTACACTACCATACTTTGATTATATTTACTTTACTTGACAATAGAAATGTTTGCTTCTTTTTATCCTTATTGCTACATCATTTTGATCTTCTATAGCGATAAGGTAATCTACGTATAATAACCATTTTCCTAAAAACAATTATCCATTTATGTTTTAATATAGTAACCAATTTGCATTAGTTTTTCCGAGAAGACAGCAGTTCGCAAATACAATTATCTTTTCCCATTACCGTTAAAGTCAAAAATCGTAAGAGATATATACTTTTGTTTTTTTTTTTAGATCTTATAATCGGATTATTTGCTCTCATCTTTCACTTCATTTTCTCAATTATTTTTAATCTGCTGATTCGAAACGCTGCGAAAGTTTTCCACTCGGTATATCGCATTGCAATCAATTGAAAACTGCAGCAGTATTCCTCCGTTTACCTTTTTCTCGTTCCAATTTCGGTCTCGCGCGAGATAAAGAAAAATATAAAATTATATTTTATATATTGCTGAGAAATCCAATTAGTACGGAATTGCGTTAATGCTTGAAATTTACGTACATTTTTAACAAATTGCTAATGCTTATAAAAAGGGTCGGTATAATACAAGCAAAAATGATTATTATCAAAGTCATGTCCAATTTAATCAAAACCACGAGTCGCCATGGAAATGTTACTAAAATACGCAATTACGCCTAACTGCAATAACCTTGGACAAAACGCACAGACGAGCCACAATCTCACGAGCTCCTCCGCAGCAGCTACAAATCTCCGTTAATCCGAATCATAAACCAACGCTACAATTCCCAGTTACAATGCAATTACCTATACACTCGTGCGCGGATCTGAGAGACTAGACGAAAATTACGATTAACCATACGTATGCATATTTTGAAATGATGTTGAAACTCTGGTGGCAATTCATTTTACATATTTTATTAGATGCGGAATATAATATAATTGCTTTTGCAACAATGGCGACCAGAGTTATCAAATACATCTTGTACACACACCTATGTACTAAAATATCTCTCTTGTCATCATTTGTCAATATATATATCGTGGATGTTAATACAAATAACAGGTGTCCCCTTAAATCAACATTCCTGTTAATACGAATAAAATTTCGTCTCACCGTATACGCAATCCTAAAAATAAACCTTATTCATCGACACGCAGCAAACTCTACACTGCATCCGATCCCTCGGAAATAGGCCAACGCAGTTGGAATATCGCGACGGTACTTTTTCCCTTTTCTTTAGACACCCGGCTCTCGTCGCAGCTTTCATCGACAGCGGCAGCTCTGTGAATCAAATTAGAGCGGGCGGCGGCCTCTCGGCGAAGAATTCAGGCAGCAGTACCAGCAGCAAGCAGGCAGCTCGGCTTCGAAGCTCGAGGCGCGCGCGCGCGCTTGCGTGATCGTCATAAATTATGCATCGGGCAACTAAACGTGCAGAGTAGAGTAGAGATAAAGAGAGAGCGGAGGATGCGGTAAAGTTTTCTAAAGTCCTCTCTCGCCCGCGCGCGAGCCTTCATTTTTCCTCGGCAAGTTCCCCTCCTCGGCTCATCCGTCGAGAGCAATAATGTGTACACGACTACGATGCTGCGCGCGAATTGTCTCCTCCCTGGAACACGATCAAAGCGGAGAACGAAAGCGCGTTTCGGCATGACACACTAAATGCCGACGGATCGCTTGAATTTTCATCCTGGATGTATAAGTGATTCTGTGCATGTTACTTCTTCTTCCTTTTTTTTTCTATAGCTTGGAATTTTCGGTACCAGCGAGCAACGCGGCGGTGAGGATTTTGTTTAGGAAAGTTCTTAATTTGAAACGGTACAGTTAGATTCGTTGCAAAAACCTGTTCAAAGTACCGAGCGGACTTGTAGCTTCCGCGAAACTTTATCTTATTTTTTTATTGCGAGCAGGGGATGCATAAAAATTGTAGTAATAATATGAGCGCGGGAGAAAGGAACGAGAGGTGCTAAAAAATATATCAGATTACAGCTTCATTTTTACGACTTTCTATGATTCGTACTATAGGATCGATGCACAACCCTGCAGCGTACACCTGAAGAAAAACAGAAAAGATTGAAATGATCAAATTCTCTCATTAAATTAAAGATTCATTGCCCTTACTGTTTTGTGAATTTAGCAAAAGTAATTTTAATTCGTAATTCGCGATTGCAGAAATGAAAAATCAACTCTGAACGAATGCAGAGCATAAAATAAATACTTGGTCGCTTTAACAAGCTAATTGTCAGCTCACTTATTTCCTCATTACCGCGAGTATAAACGCTCTCCACTTTCTCTCTCTCTCTCCCGTCTCTAAAGCTCTAAGAACGTCGTAAAGCTTAAGAAAATCCGTTCCGCTGGAAGCTCAACTTTATCCTCTCGAGCATCTCGTCAGCATCTCGCGCGAAAAGCATCAATTACCCTTTCCCACCCGAAATCAAGTCATTCGTTCTCCCCTAACACTTGAGCTCAGCCGGGACATCCATACACATACATATGCACCGTAACAGTTTTAGGCCGCGCCAAGATCATCATCGTCGCGTCAGGATTAAAGTGAAAAGCCAACAAAGACGGCGTCGGCCGATTCAAGTTGCATATGTGCCATCACGGGGATCAAAGAGGAGCCTGCCGCGTGTTGTTTCTCGCGCATTGCGCGCGATATATGCGCTCGGCAGTTCAAAGTGGACGATTGATTCGACTTTTTCGCAGCATCCGGGGACAAGCCAATCCGAGCTGATTAAAAAATATATCTATGTAAGATAGGAGAGTTGTATAGGTAGTCGAACGCGGAGTGCAATTAGCGGCCTTTGCCGAGTAGATGCTGACCTGAATTGGGAATAGACCGAACTTAATTATCACGGGTGGACTCGATTTTTATTCGGTTGCACGTGCAGCGCCGTCCCGGCCAAGATAGTTTTTGCAATTAAAGCGCCTTGATGTGGCGCGAAATTTCATTCTTCGTACTACATGCACTGTAGAGAAAGAGAGAGAGAGAGAGAGAGAGAGACTCGCGCGAAGTTCGCTACCTCCTTCGCGCGCTGAAAACAAATTCCGATAACAAAGCTGCAGCAGCGGCGGATCCGAGTAGGTAGCGCAAGCTCATTAACATTCCTCGTTCAGTGCCGCCCCGCTTTTTGTGCTTTCACTCCCTTTCTATTTTTAGATACTCCATTCAGCTCGACAATCGTTATAGATAGTTTCTCCGTTATTTATTTATCGCCGTGCGCGCGACTCGCTCCGCGCTCTCATATATATAATAAAAATACAAGCTCAATCTATAATTATTGCAGCACGTTGGGCTATTCTAGCGAAACGTTATGGTGCACGGTCGACGTCCTTGAAAATGCGCATCCGAAAGAGAAAAAAATCATTATAAATAACTCGCTCGATACAAATTTAACCGTATATATCACACGATAGCTTCCGCGGTGAAAAAGTACAAGATTCTGGGCTTTTTTTCCTTTACGACGAACGGGAAGAAAGAAAAAGGCGGAAGCTTGATCCGCGCACGCAGGTCGCGCAAGGAAAAAAAGAAGCAAACACCCACACGCGTATAACAGCACGGGAAAAGCTCCGGAGAGCCTTAATTTGCGCGGCGCGTTTCCCCCTCGTGGCGCAGGAGAAGGAGGAGGGCAATTTCTTGGAGCGCGCACCTCGTCGACGGAAAAATCTATAAGACGCGAGCGGGGGCGTAGGCTCGAGCAGCTGCTGCTGATGCTGCTGCTGCTGAGTAAGACGAGCGCGGGAGAGGCGAGCCGAGATAGGGGCTCGCGTGACCTACAGAAGGATCCAGCGTGAGGTACAGGAAAGTTGCAGACGCTTAGAGGAAACGTTTGCCTTAAGATGGCTGTGAAAGAATAAGCTTCTTTTACATGCGACACGAGTGTTTTTCAAGCCAAGAGGCTTGTATTTTCAAAGTTGTTTCCACGAACAGCAAAAACATATATTGCACGCGGATTTTAACATTTTTTTTTCTTTAGATATAGAGTTTTATTCCTTTTAAATTAAGCGCTTCGTAATAAACATTGTTAATTATAAATGAACTTTAGCTGAGTCATTGACCCGCGCGGTCTATAGTTTGTCTACGAAACTATAAGGGCTGAAATGCTTACAGTATTAATGCGAATCATTGATTTCACCTTCATCCTTCCTGTGTATTTAAAAATACATTTAGGTTCTGACTAATTCATTCTACTTTCACATACGCAAGTGTTAAATATAAATTAAACGATATTAAACGTTTCTTTAATTTCTCCCAGTGAATTTGAGATAAATGTTTACCTGAAAGAAAGAAGAGAAAAGCCTCTAATTATCATTTTGGAAAAGACACTCCTTGCAGTTACAGTGTCGGTATACTTTCTTGATATTTTTCTATTTTTCCATAACAAGTATAATGCACTCAAAGTTTGCCACTCAAATCTCATTCGATGCAAAGAATCCATTTCCACCAACACAAGTTCCTAAGAGTGAAAAAAGCGCAGCAAAGACGCTGGTTTGTAATCGCGAATAAATTGAACCGAGTTCCAAAACAGGAAAGAAAAAGCAGGTGCACATTGCTCACAAACACAGAGCGATCGAGAGAGAGCAATACAACGTGGCAGCTGTTACATTTATTTATGGAAATCAGAGGCAGCAGCGCACGATTCTTGCAGGTTCCGTGGGCGGCTATAGGCTGGATAGTCGGGGGGTGGCGAGCGTGCCACCACCGCGAGCCTAAATATAGCGACGGTCGCTGCTTGGGCGAGCAATGCCTGGCGAGTCGCGCGCTTGCGACGCTTGCGCCGCTTTCTCGCGATAAGACTACAGGTGGTGCTGGCATATATATATATGCATGTATAGCATCTATCGGCGTCCGGTGCTATAGACGACTTTTTGCTTATACGCGCGCCACCTGTAAATCTTATCCTCCTTGGATGCGCCAGTTTATGACGTGTATCATCTCGTAGGTTGACTGGAGGATAATGACCGCGATAATTGCTTCCTTGGGAGAGATTTTGAGGAAAACGACATTGATTAAAATTTTCGTACGATATTTAGCTCTTGGGTTTTCAGTGCGTGTACGAGTGTTCGCCGAGCGTGCGCTAAATTAATTGTTCATGGAGACTGTATGTTTCGGTCGGAGATTCGGTCTGATAGAGCGAAAATATATTTTATTGCGACTGAATTGGCGTAATTATTATCAAATCTGCAGCTAAAGCAATTTTATACGGCTGCCGAGTTTTTCTCGTGTAAAAGAGCAGTTTATTCTTTCGCTGCGTTTAGCTTTTTTTAACGATACTTAATGCGAACTGCGCAAATTTGGAGAGCATGAAAGTTTGACTTTGTTTGTCTTAGAAACGAGGGCAAAGTTAAATTAAAACTGGCTAAAGGTTAAGAATAGTTCTCCAAAGCGTCCGTTTGAGTCTTATATTTTACTGCAGGTAAACGATAATAGTCCGCGCTTGTACTATATTAATATCGATATTCAATGCTTATCAAAAAGTGATAGCTTTCGATTTCGATTAAATAACTTGGCTCGAGCTTTACAATCAGAACTTGATGCATACGTACCTCAACGAATTCGATAGCTACGATGCAGAGGTGAGAGAAAAAAATTGGATGTCATGTTGAAAATGAGGAATGCTCGAACATTATTTTTTGTGAATCTTCACCCAAGTCTCGATATGAATACTGCATGAATGAATGGTTTCTTGCATTCGCAAGTGTTCATTTATATTTAAGAGAGAAAAAAGTATCGATCGTCTTAGTAAGAATTGTCGACCGCAGTTTTACCATTAATTGGCAGCTCACTCGGTAAAGTATTAACGCGAAAACAATCGAAAGAGAATCGATTTAAAGTTTGTATAGCGCCACGTAGACAATGAGCATTCAAGTAAAGGACCGAGAGCGAAATAACATTATGCAAAGTTGTCCACTTCGTGGATATATACAAAGAAATGCGAGGAAATGAAACCATGCATAATTTCGACAAGAATACCCACGTCGCGTCGTGACTATCGCGGCTGCAGTGCAAAACTTTTTTTATTCATGTCTAGCCTGTATAAGTAGTCAGATCGTTAACTTATGATATTGTGGATGGACAATTAATTACAGTTTCGTCGAAAAGTGAAAATCCAAAACCAAAGTGACTTTATAATATCAAAAAGAATATTCTTTATTAAAAACTATATATATTGTAAGAAAATGTTTGAAAACCCTCATTTTATACCTGCGGAGTGTATAACATGCTTTGCACTTTTAATGCGTTCAACAATATGTACCAACATCATATGGGTATGCAAAGTTGCACTTGACAAGTATTACAAATCACCCGAACCCGTTATCATTCTTACCGAAGCGGATTGCACAATCGCTCGCTTTGCATCGCTTTCTATGCAAAAAGCACCTGCGCTATACGTATCTCGGCCTACTTAACAACTTCCAGATACATCCGTGCTCCTAATATCGAGGCGGAAGGAAAAGTAAAAAAGCTCGCTCTCCCTTTCTGTTGCAGGCTCTGCACGCTGACGCTGACCCGTTTGGTGATCCTGCGTCCACTCGGCTCGGACCTCGCCTCCATCAGCATAGCGGTCAAGATGCAGAGCTCCAAGCGCACCCTGCGATCGAACGAGATGGCGGTGCCGGTGGGCGGACTCCTCGATACGGAGCTCGAGCTCCAGTTCGCCCTTCAGTATCCGCACTTCCTCAAGCGCGACGGGAATAAGCTGTTGGTGCTGCTGCAGAGGCGCAAGCGCTACAAGAACCGCACGATGCTCGGATACAAGACCCTCGCCGAGGGCGTCATCAACATGGCCCAAGTACGTATATACCTGTATATATGCGAGTGCGGAGTGCGCACTTGAGCCCGACTGACTAGTGCTATTTACTTACTCACTGCGACTTACTCGCTTCGTTGATCTACTTTGGTTCGGTTTTTCTTCTTGGAAACGAGACATTTGTGTGGCTAACATTTCATAATCCCTTTGAAGCGCTGAGACTCACCGCGAATGCAATGGATAGTTATTTAATTTATTGGTGGCGTACTCGTCACTGCGGATCAATGAATATTCAGTGTTTCCACTGTGCTTTCGACCGATTCGCATTAAGAGAGTAAATATTTGGATGAATTATAAACAAGTGCTTTTCATGTCAAAGCGGCATATTTCGATCTCATACGGTCAATTATAATAAGTAGGTTTGTTATGTACTATTTATGGTTTTCTCCGACAAATATTGTTTCAAGTTCTCGTATGTATGCACACTGACTTTTATTACCTTAAGTTGACGAGATCTTTCTATCTACCTGTATTTTTTTTATAAAAAATTTTATGATTTGTGGAGAATTTTTATATATAGTTTCGAACACGAGTAACGAGTATCCTCGACTCTTCGACTCAGTGTTGACTTTTAGAATAGCCTCTGTGTCTATACTAAATATGTTTGTATTATTTATAAAATAGTTAGATATTCTAAACTACATAGGAAATTAAATATATTATCTTTATTTATTTAATCTATTCTTTATTTAAATTTCAGTCCTTATTTATTAATAACTTGCCCGGAGGCAATGTTTACAGTTTTTTACTCGTCGACATGCTTTTTTGTTTTTTCATAAAAATACGAAATTCTTAATAATTTGCATCTTCCTAAGGGAATCAATATGTCGTCCTTTGTCGTAACTTTGCTGCATTAAAATATAGGTCAGCTCTCGCATTCAATTAATTACCAAATCACTCGTTCGGCAATCGCAATAAAGTTTCCGGTGTGTACCGAAAGGAAAATAAATAAATTCAAGGTTTGGAAAATATTAGAACACGCTAAAGAAATATGCCTAAAGATATTCCAGAAGTAATAGAAATATCATCATTTAAGAATAGTTTGTTTTGAACTCTGATGTTTATCTACGATAATTTGTTGGAGCAAAATCCAAAATATAATAGAGCTAAAAATGAGCGAAAATTTAACGTGTATACGATGGAACAAATACAATTCTCTACTGCGTATCTCCTTAAAAAAAGTATTATCGCGCAAAAACTATAGAAATCGATTTCTCAACCAATCCTCTTTTAATCTCTCCTGACGAAGCTTTTTGGATGCAATCTTTTACGGATTTATTTAATCTCTCAAGCGCAAAATAAAAACTCCTTTTTAACAATAATAAGTAATAGATTTACAGCGACACAAATGTCTACAGCTTACCGGCAGGCATTGCCTTTACGTCAGTTTGTAAGAAGGAAATATATCTCAGACTATAAAGTCGAGCTCGTAAAAAAAAGCGCGTTCTGCACTATTGTCAAGCATCGGAATGTTCTTTTACGCTCGGTGTGGCAGGTACTGCAGAAACAAATGGACCTGGAGCTGGAGCTGGTCTCGGACAAAGCCGAGAAATACGGTGGCCACGCGCTGGCACGCGTCAACGTCGTCGCGCTGAGCAGCCAGCCCGTGGACCACGACAAAAGACTGATGAGCGACCCGAACGAGAGACTATGCCAAGAGTTCAGCGACGAGGAGGAGGAATTCAGCTCGGAGGGCGAGGCCGAGGGCAGCGACAGCGAGCCCACCATCGAGGTGGGACACCGGATGAAGAGCCGCAGCAAGATGCCGGCCAACGCGAGGGTGAGTCAATTGCATTTTCTATTCCCTTAAAGATTTAAAGAATAAAGATAAAGAAGATCGGCATTTGAAACCAAGTTTTTGGAATCTTGTCATATGTATAAACGATCGTAAAAGATAGAATTATTTTCAAATGAATTCTATTACCTGATGAGTATTGCGAATTATCTTGTAAAAGATGTTCAATGAAGATTCTTTTCGAATTAAAAAGAGGAAGATCCTTGATCTAAAAAACAAAATTATCATGCCCTTAAGAGGCTATTTATTATTATAAAATTCATTTTTGTAAATATGTTAAAAAAGATTAATTAGAAGACCGACTATGTTATCAAATCTTATTCAGGTTTATTTCTATTGAGCCACTATTCAAGTAACTACTATTTTCTATACTCTCCTATTGTAATACTTTACGTGCTTTTTCTCATTTTATGAAGTTCCGCAAGTAACAAAAATTTTAAAGAAAATTATTTTTTATTGACCGATATCTCATATTCGACCAAGTTAGTGTAATTTATTTCTAAATAAGGGTCGTATCAGGGATTGTGGCGTTGAAAGTTCTTTGTGGTGGAAGTTCACGAGTTAGCGACGGAGACTAAATATTCGAAACTGACCTTGTCCGATATCCGGACTCGTCCAATATTGAACGTCTCTTTGCGAGATTTTTTCTCATTTCACAACTTTTTTTTTCGAATGGAAAAGAAAATATTGTCGTTTTAATACACGGAGAAAAGGGATGTAGCAATATTTATGATGAATATACGAAAAATTACTATGTTGCGTACTAAAACTGTGATATACTCATTTTATGGAAATTTTTATTATGTTTATAACAAAAATTACTATTCAACATAGCAATTTTTATAGAAATTTATAGCAAAAGTTCCTATGTCCATAGTAATATTTGTTATGAATATAAGAAAAATCTCCATAAAATGAGTATATCACAGCTTTGGTACGCAACATAGTAATTTTTCGTATATTCATCATAAATATTGCTACATCCTTTTTCTCCGTGTAGAAAAGCTGGGATATTCATTGAGATCTTTTCTAAAGTTGTCATAACCATTCAAATAGCCAGAGCTTTATAATTTTTCAAATTACTTATTTAAATGTTATTTCATACTAAAATGTCAGTAATTTAAGAAAATTTTACTTTTACTTTTATTAATTATCGATTCAAGCATCAAAATGTATAATTTAAAGGATAGTCCTTTTATATTGAAGCATTAAAATATAAAATTAAATAGTACCTACTATTACATACTACGTACATTTACGTAAGCTAAATTTATTATTTTTTTCCGTATTCTGTGATTTCAGCAAAGGAATTTAAAGCAAAAATTTATCGCTCTATTAAAGCGGTTTAGGGTCTCCGAAGAATTGGAACACGATCAAGAGGAAATTGGTCAGAAGTTATCAGGTTAGTTTAATCAATATTACCACTTATGCTTATCTATCAGTCGCCTGTAGCGAAGGAACTTACGTCTGTGATGCTCCCAGATATTTTTCCTCAAATTTAAAATATTCCGTTAAAAGTGTTGGAAGCTCTTTCAAACTGGCAGCGTCACCTTGAAAACAAAATAATGCACTTGATTTATAATGGCGTTGCAGCAATGACTGTTTTGGCCTAACGATCACTCAATTAGGAAAAATATCTGGAAAGCGGATTTGCATCTCGCGAATTGCATTACGAATCGGACTGCATCTTGCATTATTCATGAGAGTCCACAATTGTCAATGATGAATATTTGGCGTTCAGGTGGCGACATGGAAATCGAGGAGCTGTTCGATGAGCTGGAAGACTTGTCGGACAGTGGACCGGAATTGGACACAATGTCAGTCAGTAGTACACCGAAGCCATCGCTACGGCCTTTTTTCAGCTCTAGTCGTTCCCTCCTTGCGCCTCCGCATTCCGGTAAGTTTGGCTAAACGCTCGAGCCAACTTTCATTCTTACGACGACCAATCCAGCGTCATATTCTTTTCTTTTATTGCATATCTTTTATATCGTTATCGTTATCTCGATTCATGTTTATACATACATTTGCATATTATATATATATATACTTATCGATATATCAAATGGTAAAAATACGTACATCAGTACATGTATGTCGTACTTTGATCGCTCAACTCGTTCATTCCCAAGTAAAGATTAAACGCCTTATTTACGATGCGCTTGTTCATAAAGACTGAGATTTCAAAATGCCTAATAGATTCTAAAGTTTTCAATTACGCTGTAAATAATTAAACCTTCTTTATTACTTTGGATATGGCGATTGTTTTAATCTTTTAGTAGTAGACATTGTTTATTAAATGTAATCGAGAAACTTTTGAACAACCGCAGATTTTGCAGCCCAAGTTTGTTGACATTTTGGGAAAGCGGCATGTCGTAACCGTTGAGATTTTATAATTCTGTTTATTATTTAGATAACGTTGAATTTACATCATTTGTTGATATTATCAGTAATTTTTTAAGTTTGGAATTTCGCGTTTGGAGCTAAAGTATCCATACTATCTATTACAGTATAATAGTTTCAAAATCTCCAAGCGAGAATTTCCGTAGATTCACGTGCATAAATTCAAAAGTATACCTACTTGTTTATATGTGGTTTGGCTTATGCTGTGTTCTGTTCGTGTTTCGCATTATTATTTATTACTTACAGTTACGTTAAGTAGTATCACATGAAGTTTCTAATTTACGCTACGATATGTTTCATGGGTGGAGGATTAAATTATATCTGAATCAATAGGGTACATAAAGAATTAGTAGCTCTACCGACAAATTTATGTTTATTTTAAAGTAACTTAGTTTGAAAAAATGAATGTAAACAGTTAATAATAGTTGGAATTAATATTCTCTATATAAATTATATTTTAATTTATTAAATGCTTACATACATTTGATTGATATGTATTTTATTTTAGTAAGTTGAAATTAGGTTAATAAATAAAATGATCCATCAACATTCTAAAAACATTCTTTTGTGATTCTACAAATTTGCATCTTTTTTTAGAATTTTGATGGGTTTCATTTTTCAAGAGACTGTGAAAGTTTTGTTTGTTTTTTTTTTAACACTATAAAAACTAAGTAAAGGGTTCAAGCTTATTAGTTACGATTAAAAAGTAACTAAACTAATTTCGACCAATTCAAAATAAACAGAAACTTTCAAATTCTCATTTTTTCAAAGGTTGTAACATTATCCAATTAACACGTTGCCTGTATTGTCAACCGAAGTTTAGTAGAGCATATTTAATTTTTTTTTAATGAACTTGGAAGGTTTTCCTCAAACAGTAAGATAAGCTTTATTCTAAAGCTTCTATTTCTTGAAAGCTTTCATTCCTCATACGCTTTATATGCTGTAATGAAAATTTTTCATGCTATAACGTAACTAAATCATTACTTATTCATTATTCTAAGCCAATTTTTATAAGAGCACTTTTCAAAATACATATATAGCGTTACAACCTTCAAGTCATAAAATCACTTCATATACATAGGCAGCGCTGGGTCAAACTGGAACAAGTCTACTTTCTGAAAATGTTCACAGTTATGCAAAACGTTTTTGAAATTGGACATACTCCAAAGTATTATTTTCTTGTCTAACAGCTACAAACGGCACATGTAATTTTTTTTTAATAGCTCGTTAAACTTACTTTGAATCTGATTTACATTTCAAATAACGTCTTTATTCGCTGTGACGCAATAGTTTACAAAATATTTTGAGTAAAACTCACTAAACATTTATGAATTAGTATAAGATTTACACTGTAAACTGACCGAGTAAAAACGTTGCGTAAAAGCCGCGAAAGTTCAGCAATGAAAATATGACTGATTCCACTTTGATCTCGAGTGCACCACCTCATAAAGCGATAAATAGAGACGATACAGAGAGAATGAGAGCTCGTCGAGTACAAAGTCAGACGCAAAAAATGAGCTGGAAAAAAGAGTATACAAAGTGATAAATTGCCCATAAGACGCATCGCAAAGAAAAGGTCGGTGCACAGAATATAATAGTTTGTTGAGAATTAGCGAGGAATAAAAAAGGAAAAAAAAATGAAAAAAGAAAAAAGAAAAGGGGTCTATATATGATGAGAGAAAACTAAGTGAAGTCTGGTGGGTTGGCTTTGCACTGTTGCATGGTACGATTCGATAGTAGTAACCGGCGAGGAGACTGGGAACAACGCGGCGCCGCCCGCCGCTCAACTCGCCCCCGGCCAGCCCAAGGAGAGATCGCGTGTCGGACACACGACCCCAGGTACGTAGATGACTGACCGGCCGAACAACGAAAACACGCGAGCCGACTATATACTCATTTATGCGCCATGTGTGATGCGGTATGCTGTGTGCTCCTGCTGCTACGTGCTCTATTCGTGTATATGTATATATATATATATATATGTATATATACGCTATAGCGCGAGCGAGCGCCAATTTATCCTAAACGGCATGAGAGTTTTCTGAATGACTGATGCACTTTTCTTCCGTTTCTCTTTTGACTCTATCGCTATACAGTAAGCGGGTAGTTAGTTTCGATTCTCGCGTCGCTAATCGAGCAGATAGGCTGGGCGATTTATTGGTTTCTGGAAACTTAGCATTATGTAGACACTGGTGCACTCAGAGAGAAGTAAACGTTTCATTCAAATGAACCTTGTTTCGTGGTAATTTACCGGCTGAAATGATTAGACCAAAATAGTTATATATTAATAGTTAGATGTACCATATCTTTGACTGAACTATATTTTAGAGTCAAATAAATAATAAAAAAGTGGCATGTTTACTTCTCTCAGTCTTTGCGAAGAATTCAATTTTCACAGAAACTCGCTCTGACTTAGAGATTTGGGAAAATTTGGTATCTGCTGTGGAGTTGAATGAATTTTTTAATACATTTCTTCTATATCTTTACTTGCCAAGATATTATTTGGGTTTACCAGTCAAGTTTTGTTACTATATGACAATTGTACAAACTTTTACTTTATTAGAAAGAAGAGACATAATATAATTTGTGTCATGGTAATCAATCGTGTCTACACGGCAAAGGCCTCGGCAAAGGCAGTTTTTGTCAGATGAAATTGAATTTCGGCTGCTAGAATTGAAGTTTTAGCTCGTGAAAAACTGTGAGAAATATTTTTCGTTAACTTAGTTTAGTTAATTTAGTTTGAAAAATTCATTTTGTGATATACGAAGTCCACCAGTCCATGAAGTTTAGCAAGACTTTCAACTTTTTTAGTACTATCATTATTATAAGTTAACTTTGAGAAAAATAACCCGACAAGGATGATAAAAAGTGAAAATTTTTCTACTTAAAGTTCTATATACGTTCATAACAAGAATTTCTGATATTATTTTTCAAAGTAAAATACCCATCAACCTGAACATTGTATTTCAAAAATTTGTTTTATTTAAAATCTAAATAATCTGGAGACAAACTTCTACTTTTTGCTGAAGTAACACAAAACATTTTGTTATTCTACCAATTCTTCCTGTTGCAAAATTATACTAATACTTAAAAATGCGTTAAAAAAAACTAAGTAATTTAAAAAAAATAAATTACTAATGACATAAAAAGTATTTTATAGTTTGAAGTGATCAATACTGAAAATTCGATTATTCATTTAATTAGTTGTGTCGCAGAAACAGATTTATTCTGTCATATGTTACGAAAAGATTTAAAGTAATATTGGTAATAATATTTCTTAAACACTGAAATAAATGGATGTAAATTATGTGACTGAAAGCCAGGTATGTTATGATATTTATGAGCATGTCGGTTAAAAGAACACTTATGGGTATTTCAAATTTAAAGGAAATTTTTTAATTATTAGTACAAGACTTTTCATCAATTTCAAGTATTAGGATTATGTAACTTTTTCTGTAGTTTTAAAATTTATAGTTATAGACTTTGCAAAATAACGACATAAAAATATATAGGAAATAGAATTGCATTAATTAATCCCTAGCTACTAAATGGACTTTGTTTAATAAGACAAATTATCTAGCATATTTTTTCTTTCAATGTAATTAAAATTCTAAGCTGCAATCAAGCAGTTGATGAAAATATATAAAAATAAACTTACGTGATCAAGATAAACCAATCCTAATCTGAAAATAGCGAAGACAATCATTTTTTACTCAACAAGTAGAAATGTTGTCGAGTTATTGCGCAAGACGCGTCGTCAAACCTTATTATCGCGAAATAATTCTAGCATTTATCAGTAAACATGCGCCACTCGAATTACATTAGTCATTTTTTTTCCTTCTCGACATTTCAAATTGAGCATACTCAAATTATTTCTCGATTACGTGTTTACGACAATACCGCAATTATCGGCGCAATGCGTACCTCTTTTATACATCGAGTCCGTTCCCGCGCAAGAAAGTATGAGGGAATTTCCGTGGAATTGCTGCACATGTTCAGTAACCTCGTTACCTCGCGCACTCTAGACTAGACGATGGGGCAGCAGCTAAGGATTAAGGGACAAGGAGAGGCGTCCAAAATACAAAAGGGGCCTAAAATGAGAAACGAACTAAAGAGAGAGATAGATATATATATGAATTTATATAGATATGAGAGAGAGAGAGAGAGAGAGAGAGAGAGAGAGAGAGAGAGAGAGAGAGAGAGAGATAGAGAGAGTAATTGTCTCGAGGCGCGCGCGCTTACGATCAAGCCAAGGGCCGTCCTATTGATGAAAGACAATTTTGTAGGATAGAAAAGAAACTCCAGCTGTTGATTGAGCTCAACTTGTACAAGCATGAGAGAGAGAGAGAGAGAGAGAGAGAGAGAGAGAGAGAGAGGAAGAAAGAGAGCGGGAACCTTTTAAATAGCCGAGTACACGATGCCTCCGGGAGGATACAAACACGCTGCAGAGATAGAGGGAGAGAGAGAAAATTCATACTACGTATGTACAGACGTATATATATATATATACATGGCTCGTTGCGTATCTCTCTCTTTCTTTCTCTCTCTCTCTATATATATATAACCTTACCGAGTGAGCTTTCGCTACTATCAAGACGCGTCAATTCGAGCGGGGAAATAAGTGAGCCTCCAGTCAGACCAAATGCGCTGCAGATCTTTATAAAATCGTCGATTAGTTAATGAGGGAGGGACGGCTTTTCGCGTTTATTGCGATGAGCTGGTGATTTAATGATGGAGCAATAGAATGTCCCGTACATTAGAATCAGTCGCCTAGATTCGAAGTTTGTTTATACTGTTGGTAGTTTTGTGGGCCGGGTATGTGTGAGAAGAGGGAATTTCAGGTAAAGCTGGCTTCCGTCATTCCCCGTCGGCAAGCATCTCTCGGAGTTTCAGGAAAATACGTGACCCGGAAATTCTGACATTCTCATAATACTCGGAATAATCGATATGTGCGCTACATCGAATACTTTTGCTCCGGAAGCTTAATTGACTTTCTTTTCCAAATTATCCTTATTTTCTGAATATCCTTAATTTTATTAAAAAGTTGACCTTTGACATCGAATTGGTGCGTCTCGATATACAAATTCGTCGTCTCTTCTTAAGAAAAACTCAAGTGCCTTACTATGTCACTATACCAAATGAACATGCAATTATGTATTGTTAATGAAACGTAATGTAAAAAACGTATTGTAAAAATTATAAATTCGTATAGAAATGAATATACACACTTATATAGCGTAGAAGAGCAAATAAAGTATCTTGGAAATCTTGACTTCTTTGTAGTTATTTTTTCAATCTGTACAAAATGTTGGTTCTGTGCGTATGCGATATGCAGTGCGTGTGTGTGTGTGTGTGTGTGAGAGTTTGTTCTCCCCTTTACTCCTAAATAAAAGAAAAGTAAGCAATAGCATCAACTCGTGATAAAAAAGCGGATTTATTTGAATTGCGAAAAAGAGAGAGAGAGAGAGAGAGAGAGAGAGAGAGAGAGAGAAAACGAAAACAATTATAATGATTATCCCGTGTGTGCATGTGCGTGCGAGTGTCACTGCAAAGTGACTGTTGTATATATCTCTATTTCTATTTCTACTCCCTTATACTGTTTCCCCTCTCGCTTTCATGTTGTCTGCTGCAGACTCTCTCTGTCTACACTTATGTACGTACGTATTCTTTATACTCTTGGATTTTTTCTATACTTCTTTTTGTCGCTGCGTTTGCGCTTATGTTTAGTGTACGCTTATGTCTTCATTCCTCTGTTTTTTTTATTTACCTTCGTTTCGCATTAATTTTACTTTGTTTATTTGCCTGTCGACGTTTTTTGACATCATTCATTCGTTCAACTTTTTTCTTTCTTTTTCATCTTATATCATTGGATAAGCTAATTAATGAAGAGACAAATGTTTTTGGTGTTGTTAACAAATATTTTATTACAGTTGCAACAAACTTTTATAGTATAAGAAGCAAAAAACATATTTTATCGTCCACATTGTTGTTTGAGATTTGATTTTTTTGTGGTGCAACGATCGGCCAAGCGACAGCTTTAATCGAGTACACAAAAAAAAGCAATTTCACGAGGAGGAACTACGCAACTCTCGTTCAGTTTGATGATTTGATTATGATTTCATACGCACATTGGCTCGATGTTACCAAGTCAGCGATTAACACGCAACCGTTAATGTCAAAAATGTCGTTAACCACACGCTCTCGTTCACTTCATACTTCATTCACCATTCGCATTGCTGCAAAAGTATGCTCATTCACCATCACACGTACCATCTCTACACTAGTCTAGTTTTACTCAAGTTTACAGCTGCACATTGTACTAACGCAACTTCTAAATTTCAAACTTACTTATTGATTAGTGCAAAATGACGCAAGGTCTTGGATATATTCTGTTGGAAAAATTTCAATAAATTCAAGATAATGTTCCATTCACACGTAGCAGTCGGTATAAACAAACTTCACTGTAGTTGGTACATTTTCAAAATTCCAAGTGCAAAGATTCGGCGCGCTTTCATCCCCGCAAAGTACAGAGGCGTTTATTACCGGTACGCCAACGAATAATAGTCAGTTTGAAATTTTCACGGCGCGCTCGCGAGCATTGCATCGAGCACGCGAGCAGCCGAGGGGACCGTTTACGCCACAGTCTCGGCAAAGTTTCAACATCGGTTTATGCATAATATAGGCACCAAAGTCTCTGTACGAACCGCAAAATTTTTCCAACAATCGGCAAATCTTCAACTCTCTATGTCTACACATACTCTGCCACTGCACTTATTCTGCACATTACGACAAATCGCAAAAAAGAAGCGCGAGAGAGAGAGAGAGAGAGAGAGAGAGAGAGAGAGAATGAGAGATAGAGTGAGAGATGAAGGATAATGTACGGAAGAGGGAGATGGAGCGGCGGTTAAAAACGGGGCGGACTGTTGCAGAGCGCGGCGTGGACAGGCAGAGCGACGACAGCTCGCGCCGCGCCGACAGCGACTCGCACGCCGAGAACTGGACCGACCACGAGGCTAACGATCCGCCGCTGGGCAACAGCGCCATGGCTGGATCACCGCCCAAGTCCGCCAACGATCACCAGCAGCAACAGCAGACCGGCAAGGAGAAGACCGAGGGCGGGGACAGGAAGAGCAGACTGTTCGCGAGGGATCGAGGCACGCCCGGCAGCAACAAGACCAAAAAGCACAGCCTCAGTGTCGATCTCAAGCCGGCTAGTGATCTCAACAGCTCCGAGGTCAGAGTTCTTTATATTCTTCTCACTTTATTAGTCATAATAGTTTTATTAAGCATAAGAAAAAAGATGAAAGGGGTTGGGTTATTGTTATATATGAGCGAAAACGACAGATTAGGATTGGAGATAGTGCACCAATAAAAATAGTACATTTCGACACGGAGGCGGAAGAGGATTATTTCACTCACGAGACGTTTTTCGAACGAGGGAAAAATCCTCTTACGCCCCAGTCTCGAACCGTATTTTTCATCACGAGAGCCGTAAAGTCGCATCAAACATGCGATTTTGAGGTTAGAGCGATGAAAAGAGACTTAATCAGCATATTCATGAGTGTCCTTGGCTGCAAAGCTTAGAACCTCCTCTTTTCGAATAATACTTACCTACTTGTAGAATGGACAAAAAAACTAAATGCACTATCTGAACCCTAGCAGTGAATTCTAATATCATGCACTTGTTTCTTTTGTCTTCTAATATCTTATACCGTACTATACCGGCTTTTTAAACAATCTTGCACCTGCAGGGTATTCATATACACTTTCCATTGTGTTAAACGTCTATGTATTAAAAGACAAAATCAAATAATAGCGTGCTCTTTATGAACTATAATCAATGCATAATGATATCGAGTTTTCTAAAACAATTGAATAAAGCTTACTTGTACTCAAATTAAGGACATTTAATTTCGATGACTTTGTTGTGGTTAGCATCTCACCAATAGAAGTAGGTATTTTAACATTACTATTACAAGCTTTATACCGCAAACAAACTGGTCACGAAATACAGCTATACATACAGCTATGCTTCGGTAGATCGAGAAATATTTCAAAAGCATTGTGTATTCGATACGCATCAACTCTGCAATGGGGTATCCGTATACATATACATAGAGGTTACCATTTCCCATACAAGGGTTCGTGCACAGTTATATCGATCGACAATGAGCTCTGATACACTATCTATAGACGCAGCTAATATCCTACATCCCATACTCCTCCTGCCTGCACCTAATCGTCCTATAATCACGCAAGGGAATGTCATTGAAAGAAGGTATTATTGAATGACCCGCAGCCGAGAAAAGCGCTGGTGGAGCAGTTGGGCCGAGTCCTGCCGGACGACACGCTCCCGGAGTCGGTGGCACTGGTCTCCCTCTCGGATCCGGGCGGCGCGGTCCTCGCCGCCAGGCTCCAGGAGCGAAACATCCGCGTCCTCACGACCGCCTCGCCGGCCGACGTCCGCGCGACCTTCACCTGTCTCATCGCGCGGATACAAAAGTTGTAAGTATCAAAATCCCTCTATAGAAGTATGTACTCATAGGCTTGGGCCTAGCTCGCAATAGACGACGTAAGAGGCTAAAACTAATAGAGCGCGGTGCGGTGGTTTAGCTGCAACAGCTCGGCAAAGCCGCCGACGCCGATAAAGGTGGTGATGGCCGGTGGCGACGGCTTCGTCAACACGGTCCTGCGCCACTACGTCGACCTGCTGAGCTTCAGGCCGCCCGACTGGCAGAGCTACCTGCGCTTCCTGGTCGTGCCCCTCGGCTCCAACGGCCTCTCCAAGTACCTCGCCTCCATAGACGCGAGGTACGCCCTGCTGTTCGGCGAGGAGTGGCGGGAGCTCGTGGAGCGCGAGGCCCCCAACGCCATGGAGAGCGCCGCCAGGGTCTCCGAGTACCTCGTCTCCTCGGCCAGCACGCTCAGTCTGCCCATAGCCGAGGCCATGGTCACCTACAGGTCAGAATTCCCTTGAACCTTCAAAATGAGCAATCTTTCTCTCTGCAACTCGACTTGACTTGCCGACGCCTGCACAATAGATCCAAATAGCGATGCGCACGTGCAGGACGAGTGTGACGCTGTCCTGCGTCGCCAAGTCTCGTCCGAAATAACTCGATTTAAGTGAAAATAATACACTCGCGATGATAATCAATTCGTGGAGTATGTCGTATATGTCTGACTGAAACCAACTTGCCAAGTCTATTTACAAAACATTAAGACGTATTATTTCTATTCGGACACCGTGGCTATTAGATAATATTTGGCTGCGGAAATCGAGGCGGAAATAATCCAAAGCCCTTTTAATTTAGTTAACGCGAAGCTTCCTAAACAAATAGAAAATCTTTTGTGTTCTCTCGCACTGTCACACACTGACTCTCGGTCTGATTGTCACGGCACAGAGAAACGGACGACAGCAGCCAGATATTCGTGCCGTTCGTGAACGACGTGCGGGTCGGCTGCCCAGACAGCAGCGCCTCGGCCTCGGTCGACCTCGACGAGTCGGGTGTCACGAGCTCCGGTTCGCCGCCGTCTCTGCCGCCGACCTCGCTACCCCTGGGACCGCCGCCCGGTAGACTCACGCCGCCCAGCAGTCCGAACGTGGGCCAGCCGAGGGACGGCTGGGAGCCCGTGGAGCTGCAGCTCGACTACTGGGGCAAGCCGACGCTCGGCGAGAAGGGCAAGAGCTCCCTCAGGCAGGCCTTCCGCGTCCTTCACGTCCAGAGGCTCCCGCCCTTCGGCGAGCTGCCCGGACAGAACCTCTACATGAACTACACGACCAAGGAGAAGAAGCAAAAGAGTCAGTCCCGCTTTTCTTGCGTTCATTGCGACCTTTATCTTTAGCTTATAATTGCCAACCTTTCGTCTTATTAGAATTTCTAAGAGAGGCTAAATCTGGCTAATCAAATTCAATTTTTCTTTTTTTAATCAACTTGTACTAATTGGACAAGCATAAAGTTTTTATGCGCATTTGAAATAAAAAGCATACACTTCTCAATTACGCTCTGACCTTAATTGATTACAACAAATCTAAAAATATCTCAAATTACTTTATGAAATCATTATTAAAAATAACATACGATTATAGATGAAAATGTAGTTTTATGGAAATTTTATTCATACCATCATTTAAATTATTGAAATATAAGGATTATTAATAGGGGGAGTGAGAAAATATAAAAACAAAATATTCAGGAAATGGTCTTGGTCGATCTAATCAAAGCAATTAATAAATGGTTCACTACGTATAAATTGGAATCTTGAGGTATTTATATATAGTAATAAGTAGGTCCAATTAAATCGATTGCATCTGTTTCCTGCAAAATCTAATAAATGTGGATACATCGTGTTTTATATGATCTTGCTTTAGTTTATACTACTTTTTTTTTAATGAGTAAAAGCGCTGTATTAAAGTCTTTAATTTATTCGTATTGCAATGATAATTTTATAATCTAAATAAAATATATAAAAATACGTTACATTATACCAATCCTTTTAAATAACGAAAATATTATTTTATTCAGCTACATAAGAATGTAATACATAATGTAAATGGGTTTGCTTTATCATAATATTTCAATAATGGGGTGGAATGCGATTCAGTAATCAAGATAATTAGAAATCAGTCGTACTTCTTTCCACACGGCCATTAAACGTATTTGTTTCAGTAATGAGGCTTGGCAAGAAGAAGGAAAAGGAAAAGGAAAACGAGCCAAAGAACCAGCAAGTAGACGGCGTGACACGGCTAATATGCTCTGCAAAGACTCACAACATTCCACTAAGAGGTAAAAAAGATATTAGCTACTGCGATTATTTTATATATATATATATGTGTGTGTGTGTGTGTGTGTGTGTGTGTGTGTGTATGAACGGCTCCCAGAATAATGTACTTAATACAGTCGAAAAATAGAATCTTATAAATTTTATTATTAACGTTTTGTAAAAAACTTACTACCCAATATTACTGTAAATTAACACTGTTAAAATTGATATAAATTAAAATTGTCTATTTGAAATTACCTTATAACAGTTCAAGAGACTAGGATACCCAAACTACTATTTAATGTATACTTTCGTTGTCAAATACCGAATGTTTACTTCGCTTGGAGAATTTCTATTTCTCGACCAACTCGCTCGATACGGAGCCCCCCACGAATATTCGGCGCCGTTCACACAACATAGCGCGGATTCGCACTATATAGGTATCAATTCGCTAAATCAATGTTGTCTCTGAAAATACGCTGCAGTGAGCATCGACGGCACGGAGTGGTACGGCGTCAAGTTCTTCCAGCTGTCGGCCCAGTGGCAGACGCACATCAAGACCTTCCCGATCGCGATGCTGGCCTACAACTCTCAACAACAGTCGCCCAACCTCACGTGAATTGATAGCCTCGTCGTCGTTGCGCTCAACTCTTCGATTTTCGCCGTTTGAGTGGAAGAGCCGGCAGATGAAAGAAGGGAAAGCAAGAAAAACGTAACGACTACAAAGTATACTTAGTTATTAGCGTGTACGTACATACACACATATCCGATAACCTTCGAGTCTTCGATGTAAGCGAATGGCTATTCTAACAATCTAAAAAGACACGAGTATTAGCTTCAGGGGTGGACACGTTTTTGGCGCGACTTGAAGTCTACGCGACTTCTCATTTGTTCAAGTTGCTATTACATTGGCAATAAGGATGATTGCAAAAGTGATTGATGCAATAGTATTAATACCTGTTTTCTTTTTTTTAATTTTAATTTTCGGGCGACGATGTAAACGCGAAGAATATTTTATAGATGAGTATGAGGAGATAAGCGTACTGAGAGAATTTGAAGCTGTTGCGCTTTACGAAACAGGTTTTGTGTCGCAGGAGTCACTTTTATAAGAGTATTAATTTTAACGGAATTATAACATAAGTGAACGGAAAGCTCCATGTCCAATTAAAGGTACTAAAAAATGTCTATGGCTGAATATCTTGAGAGCAAGTGCAATCGAGAATGTTTGCATGATATCAAAACAGAAGCAAAAATGAAAACAAAACTAGTATACTCTGAAAGAAATTTCGATATTCTTTTAGTACCACTTTTTAAACTTGCTCCTGGTAGATTGCGTTTTTTAATTCTACAACTCGTTTTGAACCTTAACACTTTTATTAAGAATTAAATTTTATTTTTATTTATTTAAAAACTATTTTCTACTTTATCTTTGGCATAGTATATTTAATTTAGATTACAAAATTGTATAGGAAAGCGCTGTATGACCTATAATACGAAAAATACTAAATGTATCGTAGTTTTTTATGCTCGAGTAGGTAAGATGGAATTACTTGAAAAGGAAACACGACTTTTTTATACCCGACTCTGTTGGTTACGGATATGTTTCTTTCTGAAATGTACTTGATTCTTTTAAAGGCAAAACAATTTCCTGGACGACTTTTATAAAGATATTTAAGAGAAAAGAGGCGAAACAAAAAATAACAAAAAAGAGCTCGTCTGTAAATAGTAAGTTCTATTTGCATATCGAAAGCGATTAAATGTACAGTCATTATCGTTAAGTTATGTTCCTAAAAAACTGCGCTACGCAGAATGAATAAGGAATCTTAAGATGTATATTTCTAATATATGTATATTATATAAATATATTTCAATTTCAAAGAGTTATAAAGAGAGATATTAGAGTCGTGCAATATTAAACAATATTGTTCTCAAAAAAGCTCGATAAATACTGTATATCCATAAAAAAGGAAAACTAGATAAAAATGGAAGCAAAAATTGTTTTTACATTGGAAAAGTCTTTATTTTTTTATCATCGTTAAAAGTGTCAAAAGTTTCTTACGTTTTTTTATATATATATCGAGCGCTAAAACATGAAAGAAAAGCTACGAATTGTCCGTCGCGAAAATCGCTGGAGATTACGGTACGACCTGCCTATGTCCTATCGTTTCTTTTTGATTCAGATATATTTTTTTTTCATTAGTCATTAGTGCCCTTAGCAGCGAGTGTGAAGGCCGATTATTTATTCCGACGAAACTGTGAGACTTTACAGTAAATTAAATATTAAGTAAGGATTAAGAAACGCTCCATTGTTCCGTGTTATTTCTATTTATTCTTTGCGTTTTGTAGCGTGTAACTTTTCATCCGATTTCCAAACAGCAAATAAATAAGAACGAACAACGTCTATTGAGCCATATTTATACACTATGTGAGGCATCGTATAAAATTATTTTTTCTTTTTGATGAATTTCTTAGTTACGAATAAAACAAAAAACATTAGTGATTACTTAAGTCATTAATGACTGCCTAATGCCAAATTGAGACAGCGGGTCTTCATGTTTTGTAATAAAAATTTTTTAGATTAAAGTTTCCTTAGATTCAGAATACGTTGTGTAAAAAACAACAATTCTTGCCAAAATCCAATACAACTTCACTAATAACATCTTGTCTCAACCCTCTAATTTCTCCGTTTGTTATGCACAAAAGAATTGACTTGACACAGATGATTGATTAGAAAAATGAACTGAAAAGTGTGTATATCGAATTTTACTAGTACAATTGTATAGATACGAATTCGCTTCTTTAACCAAGACTTTATAAGCTCACTAATATTGTCGCTTTGAACTGTGCTTCTCGAGAGACTGCATTGTTTTAATTTTGTTTCATTTACTAGGGCTACTGGCTCGTAATGGTCAGGCGCCGCTACCTGCCATGCATATTTTACACAATACTCTCCTGAACTGTCATGCGCCGATAAATGCAATCTCGTAACTGTAAGAGCAGATTTTTCTTGATATATCAAATATTTGATTACCTTAATCAGATATACTGATAAATAAATAATGTTAATATGATTCCCAAATTGGTCTTTATATTTTTTAATCAATCTAGAATTTCCGATAACAATAGTGATTAGAAATGAAACCTTTATTCATTTTATTACTTCATAACGAGATAAATTTGCTAAGTTTTTAATAGTCGTTCTGTAAAATGCTTGGCACAAAGATTTTATTAGTGTAAAACGATTACAAGATAGAAATTAATAAAAAGCGAGTGTGCACTCAATTCCATGTAAGGTTTTATAAGTGTGTATCCCAGTATGTAACAGGCAATGAAAGATGAAAAGTTTTAATCAGAATGCGTAGCTATGGTTATTTTAAAATAGGCATTTTTACACATACAATGTATAGATATTGAATCAAATAATTATTCTTAAATTCAATTATTAATAAACGTAAAAATTAATTATCAATTACTAGTTAATCATATTAAATAAATTTGAAATGAATTTTAATAATGCAGTTAGAGCTATAAATAAATACGTTATATGCTCTGCGTGATATAAACGTGACCATACAATAAACATACAAACTTTCTGCTTGTTGATTAAATTTAGCCTTGGACTTTGGATGCTTGTTAAAACAATTATCTAGAATCTGATTGATATTTACTTCAAGTAGTTCTTTAGTAAATTGCTTTACTAAAAAATAGTACATTATTATAAAAATAAAAGAAAGAATAATTGATAAAAAACGAAATGAATATTAACAGAAATATAAAATTATTAGGAAAAATGTCGATTCATCAGTGACCGAAGTTGTTTATCATAAATGGTACTCCGCGGTATTGTAAACCAGTATTTTTATTCGCAAAGGTAAACCGATTGCAAAGATGTCACATGTGTAAGTACGGCGGTGCTCCTTTCCATAAAAGTTCCTCGTTCCGTTTTACACTTGGACGCTGCAATAAAACGAATTATTTGTGTCCCAGGAATCGAATAAGTTTTTAAAAGAAAAAGATAAATGCTCATACGTATCTATATGTACATTACGTACAGATATAGGGATAATCGTTCGATTGTCGGATAGAAAAAATTTTTTGGTAGCTTTTTCTAGAATACCATGAGCTGTAATAAGTATGCGTCAAGAACAATAAGGTTAACCATTTTACTTCGCGATCTAAACAAGAAACCGAGAAAAGCATTGTATATAATTTATTATATAATATGTACGAATTTTGTATGTGCAAGATGATGGGAAGCGCATAACTATTTTCTTTTGTAATTTATTTGAAATTTAATTTAAAAATTACATTGAATTGAAGGCAATAAATAGCTCAATACTTTATCACTCTATAAGTGCATCTCTAAAAGGCAAAATCTATGCGTATGTAATATTGTATAAGTTTTTTCACGAAGAACAACTTAAACCAATCCTCAAATTCTCGATTACAATTACATCAACTTTTAATAAAAGAAAATTTCAGTCAAACGAATTTATAGTATAAAATATTAATTGAAATTATAAATACTAAGTATGTATTTGATTTTATATTTACAATATAAAAAAGGAAGCAAAATTTGCTGCAGTCTCTTAATCAAAAATCAACTACGATTTGTAATGGGAAAAATGTAGCCCCTCGTACATATATTATCTGTACTTCCTTTTGCATTCTAGTCACCGCAAAATAATGTCTCGTCTTTCAAAAATTCGAAGAAGAATTGTAGAAAAAAACCTACGGAGCAAAAAATGTAGAGGAAGTGATCAAATAATTAATAATTTAAAATCATTAGTGTGAAAAAATGCACCGAAGTTCTCGTGTGCACACGCGCGTTTGGAGAAGTCGATGCATTCGCGGTGTCAATAGGAGAAAATTGATTTTCCGATTCTACGTAATATAGTATACATGAACAGGCAAAAAATGCGAGTATCGATTAAAACTCCAAGCTTATAACAATAATTAATTGAAAGAAACTTTAACGCATCACGTAAATAATATACGAAATATTGAAGTGAAAAACCGAACAGGAATTAGTAGATCGTACGTTTAATCGTTTATAGGATTCTAGACGTCTTTATTGTGCTTAAACAAAGATGTCTAATTGTAAATGTACGTGTATATATAATTAAAAAAATAACAATAATGTATGGCGTTCGGTGATATCAGAGAGTTCGATTAAGACGACTGGTTTTTGTTTCACCAATAAATTTGATAAGCCGAAAGATATATTTGTCAAAATTAAAGTAACGATTGATTGAAAAGGACTCAATAAATACGTAATTCTGAGGCTTTCATCGACTGATCTAATTGTATGAAGCTAGGAAAGCAAAAACTGGGAAGTTCACATTAATTGAACTCTCCAATCATTGATGTAAGAAATAATGAAATACCTATATGTGATACATACTTTCTAACATAATGTTTTAATATAAGAGATTATTGTTATTATTATGTAGGAAAAATCTCGTGAGCTAAACTGAGTTGGATTATTGTATAATCTGTTTAATTTCTTTGTATAAATCCTATAATTGTAAAAATGTTAAAAAGTTTCATGTCAATTCATGAAGCTGAGATTATTGAATAGTTTTATATATTAAAGTTGATATTTTTATTTTATAAAATATATTTTGTTTAATCTTAACTTTAACGTTTAGCACTTATTTTGGTTCAGAATTTTCTTTTTCTAGCACAACGATATGTATACGAGTTTAGGTCACGAGAGGACAAATATGATGCGGTTGAGTAATAAATAGATAATAGAAAACAAATTAGCAGTGTACTGTTCTAAATTACTGTTCCAAATTGAGAACACCCATCGAATCGAAGATGATAAAAATATGTTGTTGATGTTTGTAAGCTTGAAATATAAGTGTAACGCCTTTTCCAGTATTTCAATTGTTTACCTTTCAATTATAAACCTCCTTATTCTTGTTAACTGATCTAAATATAGCGCTTAATAATTAAAGATATAAGGATTAATAAAACTGCAACAGTTCCATATTAAGAGCGACATTTATTTAATGTTACTTTATTGTTTCAAAGCCATTAATTTTATAATTTTATAATGAACATACCTTACGGCACTTGATCATAATTGATTTTCGAGAATTTCCATCAATTTTATTTGGTTAAAGCCATTTGGTGAAGGTAAAGCTATCGATGAATTCTCTACTTATCTTTGAAATAAATAATCGCGATAAAAAATGCAAAACCCTTCATTAACGCCTTATTGTAAATTTTTCAAATAAATCTCCTTTTAAGATTTTTACAATTTAAACAACTTGCAAAATAGTCAAACTGTATGCATCAACAATACGCATGTATATAAAGCGCAGTTTTCATGTGTTATAGGATCAACGATTCTGCACTAATGAGCTTAAATGACTTAGTTCAATATAAGAATTTATAAGCGCTTAGCGATATAAATAGTAAATAATTTACGTAATAACACATTTTGATTAAAATATCTTCCGATTATGGAAACAACTATTTTCCTTTATAAAACTTTCAGCCTTATCAGCGCTTACTTTATTTCACAAACAAATAACATGCACATGGCAAAAAAAATGGAAACAATCGTATAATATATATATATATATATAACAAAAGATATTATGACCAAAAAAATCATAATATAATACATAAATAATAGCTTCTTTTTTCTACGTGTAACGACGAACGTGTTCGGTTGACATTTTGCTTGTTAGGGGAGTATAACGAGCGCAAATTCTTTAGTTATCCCTAGCTACTACATTTAAATATTTACCTTTTTCGCTTAGCCTTATGTTACGGTTCGCGCGCGTGAGTGTCGTTAGTCTCATCGATAACGCGAAGCGTCAACGCACGCTTCGCAAGTAATATTATAATTTTTTTAGTTAGTTTTATTTATTATATTTTTCTTTTACGTATCACAGTGACAGACATCGAACCGAGCAGAAATATATTAATTCATGTTATTGGTGAAGAGCCGCGAAGGGAGTAGAGAGAAGAAACAAAAAATGTACAACGATTATTTACATTGCAGCTGCCAAGAAAATTCGCATAGTTTCGCGTTTTTCGCAAAAGTATCGTTTATTATATATACATGAGCAGGCTGCGATAAGAATTGAAACGCAAAGTACTTCTTTACTTCTTTTCTTTTTTTCTTTCTTTTTTCCTTCGTTTTTTTTTTGAATATCAAATCAGCGCAACGGAAAGCGACTACCAAATGACTAATATCAGTAGCCTTCGTCTTTCACTGTGATATCTATGGCCTTAGTACCTTTACAGCTAGGAAGTTTCATTGAAAACGGTATAGAGATTCACAACAATTCCAACATTATATTTGAACGTTATAGTTAAAATAACTGAAGAATGAAAGACCTAAATTCACCAGCATTGTGTTTTTAATTAAAATTGATGCATGTAAACATATTTATTAAAAAGATTTTTATGTTTCTTCATTAATGATCTTCAGTAAAATAACTTTGACAGAAAATCATCTAATTACGAACAATTGAATTAAGAAATTTAGGTTAGAATTCACAACTTTAAAATCTTATAAAAATATCATCAGCGACTCTACTGGTAACAAGTACGTTTACAAACTAATAATTTTGAAATGTAGATATTTTGCTAACTAATTATAAATTAAACAGTAAACTAGTGTTCAAATATAATTTTTGAATTCTTAAATTTTAAAAATTATTACGCTTCACTCAAAAATTTTTAAATCCGAAAAAATCTAAGTCTACAAAGAATACCTATCTTTTCACGTATTCAATACACTCCTAGCGCGGCAATAACCGTAGAATCATAAAATAAATTAATTAAATATAAATAAACAGATTGCTATCGAAATCTAATTAAAAAGCTAAATCTTTTTCTCGCGAAAAGAAAAGTTTCAATGAAACATCCCACCCATAGCCAGTGGTTAGTTTCATCGCAAATCCTCATCTCAGACATATGGATGCAGAGCTAGGGCACGGCCTCTAAGACCTCGTTGACCTCCCACGCCGCCCTTCGGTATGACGTAGCCGCCTGCATGTCGAGCTGTGCCCTCTTCCTCCAAATTGCCGTTGCTCTCGAGGAGATCGCGAAGTGGCCAACAGGCTAGATGCCGCGACTTTCCATGACGTGCCAGCACGTAATAGCCCTGCCTATGTAAAATTGAATAATTTCAAATTAAGCAAATTTTAGGAATAATTATCATTATTATTATTATATTATTATATAACTCATCTAAGATGTCTTTTAAACTATATGGAAGGTTCATTTCAATATAATGTATAACTAATAAGCTAGTGTTCATATAGTAGTTAACAATACGTATTCAAAATTAAATTTAAATTACTATCATATTTGAACAAAAATTCAGATATATATATATATATATATATATTATGTTTGTTTTAATACAGATTTTTAATAAATATGTTGTCAAAATCAATGATTAATATTTTTTCATCGATGAAGAAAATGTTAAATTTTAAAACATATTTAAAATTTTTTAAAAAGAAAGCCAAGTCAACCAAATTCTGTTTATACCTGGAAGAAATAAGACCAACAAGTAATGCCCAGTGTGCTTTGTGTCCTCGTTTTAGACATGGAGCATGATTGAAATCTGAATCATACGGAATTAGAACCATAGCTCCATGTGCAAGTGCGTGAGTTAGCGTATCTGGACAAGTTTGCAAATCCACTAAAATATCAGGCCTGTGATCTGGTAAATGTTCAGCTGCAAGTGTACCCATAAAGTCTACACTGTAAACTTCTCCATGTTGGGTAAATCCTCGAACTCTAGCCTCTGCTAAAAGCTGACTCACAGAGACAGGCTTTGTATACTCTTGTGAAGCCATAGCAAGTGCAACCAATCCACACCTTGTTTTTTGGTACAAGAGTATAGACAAAATTAAATATATTAAAAGTCACAAGGGTTAACTACATTCAAATGAGCATTTAAAATTCAAGTACTTACTGAGGTCCATCTTGAAGGATTGGTTCTACTTGACAAAAATATGTAACCTCTGCATCCTTAAGTTCATTTCTAGCTATTAATTTTTCTATTTCTGCTTCAGCAGATGTCAGAGTAATTTTTGCCCACGGTGGAAGACTATCACCATCGTTAACATCTGTTTTATCACAAGATGGTGCCTCTGGTAAATTGGGAGGTGGTGGAGGTGGTGCAGGCATTTCTTAGAGAGTAAATTTGAACAGCTTCTCTCAAATTGAAATAGTTTTCCAAAAATAAGTTTCCCTTATATCAATAAACAATTTTACTCACAGTTGGTTCTTTTTACTAAGAAAATATTTATGTGCTCATTCTTCTATAACTTTTTTATTCTTCCTGAAAGAATAAAAAAAAACTTTAATAAAATAACTATAGCTACAAAATAAGATATTCTATGCATATTGGGAATAATAATGTATATAAAAATGAAAATATCTACTGTGTCATAAAAATATTTTATAGTTTAATATACATTTTGGAGTAAACTATTGGAATGTACTTAAAACGAGTAAAAAATGAACAGAAAATATTCTTCAATATAATTAAAATATTTCTGCAAGATACATCTTCGAAATCGTCCTGTCTTTACACTGAAACTTTACAAGTTTGGTCTAACAGGTAGAGAAACGCGAATGTAGAACGCTAGGTATAAGCGTAACGATCTATCTAACAATTCTGATTCTCATATCGCACCGTTTTTCCTCTAAAGACCTTGAGGCACAGAAGGGAGGGTGAAGGAATTAATTGCAAAAGAAGAAGTCCCGACTAGCGATAATAAAACACGACAAATTATTATGCGAAATTATGAAACGTGTTTAAGTATAATATGTAGGCCCGATGATTCCAAGGCCTCCCTCGCATAAGCCATCGTGAATGGGCGTTATTCTCGTACATATATCGAGGGAGACAGAGCCTGCCTCCTTCTACTTTTGTGCATGCGGACTTTAAAACGCGATCAGCAGAAAATGAGAGAGAGCGGGAGATAAAGAGCACGAGAAAAGGAGGAGGCTGCAAAAAAGAGAGGAAGCACGTCTCTTTTTGGTATTTCATTAAGAAATCAATTTTTTGTGAGACCGGGTAAAAAAAGAGTAGTCATAAAAAGAGAGAGAAAGGGAGATATCGCCAAGTGTCTATTGCAAGTCACGGTTCGAATAACGCGTGTAGGGTATCGCATAAGAAAATTGAGTGTCATGTATATTTAAATCACGGAAGAAAGTCGATACTTTCGAAAGCGAATAGATTTGCGATTACCTAATTTATACACCGAGTACGGGAGTTAAGATGCAAATTGGAAGACGTAGCCTGCTTTAATCAGTCAAAGTTATGCACGTATCGTACGTTTTGATAATTTACGTACACACAAAACTATTGACAAACACCTACCTAATCTTTTTCTCATGAGTGTGTGCCTCTCCCCGAGCTACGGCTTAAAAATAGCCTCTCAGAGCGCAGCCCCTTTTCTTATATACTTATTGACATTCGAGTAAGAATCCTGGAACCGAACTATACTAAGTATACCATGTTTACGTGTATATTCGTGTGCACATACAGCCCCACACGTACACGTACTTATGTATACATATATAATTGCCACAATTAAATAAAAGGTCAAGATTACCAGGCACACGATGGCTATTTTTCAATGCACTGTGCCGAGAGAAGAGAGCGAGCGAGCGAGCGAGCGAGAGAGAGAGAGAGAGCTATTTTTCAATACCGCACATACCTCGAGAGAGAGACTTAAACAACGAGGCGGAGGCTAAGTATCGATGTGTATATACTTATTGACAGGTTGAATATACTGACACTCTTTTATCTCTGTCGACGAACGAATTGGAGAGGTAGAGGGTCGCAGACGTCTGGCGTTTTCCTCCCTCTGGCGATGCTTCACTTCCAGTGCGCACAAAACACAAACACAATAACGAGGGGAATTGGGCAATGCTCGGTGAGGCTCAGGAACAGTGCGAGAGCCGTTGCTCTGACTCATCGTGGCGACGTCATTATGTAATTTTGGCCTCCCAGCGCAGACACAGAGAACCGAGCCACCAGACTTACTGCAAGAGAGGCGTGGAGAAGCGCGCGAGCAACTGACTCCTGCGACTGACACACCAGCACGACTTCTGAAAGTATAGTGCAGCAGCAGCAGCAGCACGTGTAGCCTGTATGCCTCTCTCTCCCCCGACAGCCCCGACTGTCTATGGGTCTTTAACGATTGAGAGCTTCAACTCCCTCTCTCTCTGTCTCTCTTGCCCTTCTTCCTCTTCTCCGCTGGATATACCACTGACTCCTACGTCTTGTGTACTTATGTACACCCTATGGTACCTATTTAGGTATACCTACATTTGTCCAAATAAAATTTAAATTAATCAAGAGCTATATCTATATATGTCAATAGTTTTAGTTTTTCAATGTTAGATTTTCAAATGTTTACTTCTTTCCAAATTCGTTCGGACAGATGTTACCATAGGCTTTGTACATATATATATAGATTGAATCGAATGTAGGTTTTCGTGAAGGATTCAACAATGCGTTTGTTACAGTGACGAGGAGAATTAGAAAATGAAGGAATTACATTGACAGGCCTGATTTTTCTCCCCCTTTATATGTACTAGAATTGTGTGCACGTATGCGATGCCGACACAAGAATCAAAAGATCCTTAAAAGTATACCTATATATATACGTATATCATATGGTGTGGTGTGGGTAAAAAAGAACGTCTGCTAGGTACACTAGCGCGCTCGCGGAATTCGCTGAATTCAGTACACTATTTGATGCAATATCAATATCAATCATCACGATAATGCGCCATCTGGATTTCTGCAGGGTACCGATGATTTGAACGCTGATAAAATGGAGCTTATCTTTTTCAAGAATTTCAAGAATAGTAAATAGTGCATTTTATTAAAATAATTTGCAAGCCTTATATTATTTTGATATTTATATGTAAGTATATTTATAAGTGGACCAGGATTTAGGAGTATCAGAACTATCAGGATTCTGAAAGTTTTGGTTGATATAAAAAAATTATAAAAAAATTATCTTCAAAATAAATGAATCTTATTTTTTCAATTTTCTTGACTAATTGAAAACCGAATACTTATATACATAGAATGTTAACAATTAAAAATCTATCGATGAGTTTTGAAGAAAAAATCAGGTATTAATTTATCAGTAGTAACTACAGTAACAGATATTGTGAAAAGAATTAATAATGTTTAAGTTGTTGTTGAATTTGACTCCGATATATGTCGGGAAAACTGAAAAACAATTGATTGAATATCAGTGTCTTTCTATACTTGTCTGTTTCTACTTCCATAAATTAAACATAGACAAGTAGGCAACAATCGATTGTTGATCAACTTTAATATGTTACCCTTCAAGGAAATGATTTTTTTTTTTAATTTTTACGTTTCCTTACATATACGCATGTGTAAGGAAACGTAAAGCAGAAGAAATATCAGACGTTGAGCTTGTAATAGAAATTCTAGTATGATAAGATTATTTAAAACTCTTAATTAAATTATTTTTTGGTACAAAAGAATCACAAATATGTTTGATAATGATAAATTATGCAAATAATAAATAATAATCAACGATTCAAAAGTAGATTATGGCGACCCCGTTTCTCCAACTCTATCCGCGAGTCTCTAGGAATATATATAACGCGGTTGCAACGCCACCTGCTCGCCGTTGACTACTATATATACTTATACATATATATGTCTCTATTCTCTCTATCTCGCTTGCTCTCGCGCGCATTCTATCCCCTAAACAAAAACATTCATAACTTCAACGTAATCTACTACCGCTCCGCATAACACACGTACATACTGGTTTATGCATTCAACACAACGCAAGCGCGTATATCGGTGCACATAAGCGTGTGTTCCGCCGAGCGTTGAAAGCGCGCGTTCCCTCTCTCTCTCAAAACATATTTCACACGCACTAGACAGAGACGAAACTAGTTAGCACGAGGATCGAGAAATACAAGGACAGACGCATGCGAAGTGCACGAGTTGCGAGAGCGAGTATATAAGAGAGAGAAAGAAAGAGAACGAGGAAAAAAGAGTTCGCGCAAGAGGTACTCCACTGCACAACTACAAGTAGTAATATATGCTCTTTGCGAGGGGGAAGGAGATAGAGAGAGAAAATATACATCGGGCCTCCCTCTTCTTCCTTACGTAAAAATCCATCTCCTTGACGCGACTCTTGCGATAGTTGTGATTTTCCTTACAACTGGCGCCGACACTCGAATATCCGAACAAAACGCGAATTGTTGGCTGCACAGTTGCAGTTTTGCTGTGCGAATTTCGCCAGCCAGTGTGTGAATTAGACATTCGTCACCGACAATAACGCGTTGTATTTAAAAAAAAAAAACAGGCGCAACAGGATACCTAGAAAGCCGCAGCCTCAGATGAAGCTATACCTGTACCAGTCCCCAGGTAGATAACGTAAACTTTAGTGACAGCGCGCGCGGCAAATCCACAACGGTTTCGGTGGAATCCGAAGATTCAAAAACTTAAAGAGCGAGACAGCAGAGTCTAGTCGTAAGGCAGCTGAAGGAGAAAGAAAGAAAGACAGCTATCGGTATTGGAGCCAAAAGCGAGAGAGAATTTGCTAAATATCTAGTGCGCGTGTGCGTATTATATATATATATATATATATATGCGACGTACGAGTCCATACAGCGCATAGGTGTGTTTTATACACGTAAAAGTCACCTACACGCGTGATTCTCTGCTGTCTCGACTCTCGGGTCTCCACTCTCCGAGCCGAGCCGCATTCGTACACACATCCGCGGCATCGCGGCGGCACACATACTCGTGAAAGTATATACATTAGCCAATGGCCGCCGCCAGTGCGAACGAACGCCGCCGTCGTGGATGTGTTTCGCCTGGCTCGTTTTCCTGCTCCGCTTGACGTCGTGCAGCGTTCCGCGAGCAACAGCAGCCGCCTATAGAGTATAGTCTATAGCAGAGCTGCTGCCAGCAAGCGAGAAGAAACACGTTGGAACGTTGCACGCGCTTGTGTGTGTGTGTGTGTGTGACTCTGTGTGCGCAAGTCGAGACGAGTAGTCAGTAGACGACGGTAGCTCGGCACTCGGCAGCGGTTAATCTGCTGCGTGTGTGCCTTCAAGAAAGCCAGGAAGAGAAAAAGATAGCGCCCTCTCTGCTTTATATCACGGGTGTGAGCACGGAGAGAGAAAGAGACAGAAACAGAAAGAGAGAGAAAGAGAGAGAGAGAGAGAGAGAGAGAGAGTACCTATACTGTATAAGCTATAGCTTATAGCCGATAATATTCCTCAACAGAGATTCCTAGCCTCTCTTTACGAGCGGGCATGCGTTTAACCCACGGGCGCATGATATAAGTGGCCTATGTTGTAAAGCGGGTAGATCGCAGAGACGGTGAAAACAGTGAAAAACAGGGAGTTTCGCGAATCGCGAGCGAGTGCGGGAGAAAAAGATTTTTCGACAGCGCTGTGCTGCACGCACGGCCGCAGGAATACGGAGAGAAGTAGAAGGAGGAGGAGGAGGAGGAGGAGGTGAAAAGAGGAGCAGGCGAAAATGCCGAAGCGCCAGAGAGGAGACAGCGAGGTGCGTTCGAGACGGTAAAAATAAGCCACGCCGAGGGGTCCTCTCTCTCAAGCGCACGCACGGAGGGACACACACGGACACTCGCTAGTCGCTCCGCTCTCTCTCTCTCATTTTGTGTATCTCTCTCTCTCAACTCTTTTCTTCTCTCTCTCTCGCGCGCCTCTCGCCGCCGCTGCTACTGCTGCTGCCCACCCGTGCGCGCACACGGCTATAGTATTTGCTATACCTAGTTTATAGTAATCTCGGCTCGCGTCCAGGACGTCGACTACGACGACGACCACTACGACAAAGACGACGACGACTACGTCGTCCTTGAGAAGGAGGCGGAGGAGGACAGCGACGAGGAGAACAGGTCGCCGGAGAGCTGCGGAGCCGAAAACCTGGGATATCTTTGGAAAAAGCGGCATCGCCTTAAGGGAGAGAGAGAGAGAGGGACGGGCGAAAATAAGGAGAGGAGAGAGGCGCTCCCTGAAATTTGCCACCACTGAGCCTCTTAACCTACACACTACATCCTCTCTCTCTCTCGTTCTCCAAACGTTTCCGAGCACGCGAAAATGGTATTTTCTTTCTTCAGTTATCATTTAATCCTTGTAGACAAGTATCATCTGGCTACCAGCTCCCCTCCGCATCATCCTGTACCTTTTATCCTTCCTGACGTGCCTCGTAACCCATACCTCTTTCAAGTACCACTCATCATGTGCGAAGCAACTGCCTCCGAAACCAGACACAACCACTTCCCGTTACTTTCAATTTGATTACTTTGTATGCCAAATTGACAATTCCATTTACAACTATTGTTCATTCTGTTTTGAGAAGTTAAACCTATGTTGTATTGCGTTAAGAAATTTAAACGAATTGAAACGTGTTGAATGTATTGACTTAGCAATGATTTGAATTCATACATATGTAACAGCATTATTTTAATTACTATGAAATAGTGTAGTGAATGTTCTACTAAGTGATTCATCGATACAGAAATACTATGTTTATAAATATGAAAAGTTAAATTATTATAAAGATATTATCACTATGGCTATAATACATACATCAAATTGGTCATTTTTAAGTAATGAAAAGTTTGTTTGTTTCCACAACACATAGCACAACTCGTAATATTCACAAAGCTAGTTTTCCTCTTTTGTTTTAGTTTTTTAACCTGTCAAATACCTAACAAGACCTTGAGTCTCTTTTTTTTAATCACTCATGGTTGCACTATTAAATAAAAATTTATATCATTTGAATTTGATTTAAAAAAATATAAATATCTAGTTTAAACACATAGAATTTAGCTTTTCTTTATTTATTGATAGAATGTGCATTTCACATCATATTTACTAATTTGAAGAGCTATAAGAATAAAATTATTTACAGGAATAATTTTTTATTCTGCAAATTTTGGGATAAGTGTCGGCTTCGCATCACATCGAATTTAAATATGTAAATTAAAACTAATTTGACAATCTTGGTTTCAGGACATTAATAACACAAAGGACAAAAATAAAAAAGGAAAGAATGGTGAATCTGTAGAGGAGGTGAGCATTAAACAAGTTTTTACTGCATGAAGGTTTTGTCTTGTACAAATTTATTTTGTTTATACTAACATTGAACCTGCAGTGGCTGCATCCAATTTTTAGTCCAAGCTGATATTGCTTAATGGAAGGCTGTGGCTGATTGTATATCACTCCGTAATTTGTGCCTATTATCAGCCTATGAAATTGATATTTTTCTGACATACCATTAGCAAAGCAAGCATGTGCTTGCCGTACCAAAGTACAAGAAGTTGCTATTTTTAATATTGAACTATCAGTTTGAAAAAAGTTAACTGGCTGAATTTTCAGTCAAATAATCAAATTAACAGGTATATTCTTTAAAATTTGTTTTATCTAAGTAAAACTATAATCTTATATGAAAAAAGTGGAAGATATGTTTTACTTCATTTTTATGTTCATGTGAGTGGTTTTAGTTTGAATGATAAATACATTAGTTACGGAATTTGGTGTATTTTATTAATTTCAATTTAGTTTTTCAATTAATTTTTTACAACAATGAAAAGCATGGTATGATATTTTATACATATTGTTAAAATTTATATTTTTTTATTAATACGACTAATAAGGTGAACTATTTGTTGAAGGGTACCAGGCAAGGGGATGATTATCTATTTGTCATTTTTTTGAGAAAAACGAATTTTAATGTTTAAATCTTTTATAGTTATTGAAATGCATATAGGTTTTCCAAAGTGTACTAAAATTTAAAATTTCAAAAAAAAATTATAAATAGTATATTAAGCCACTAGGGAGGAAAAAACTTAGAAGACCCAGAACTCAGGTAAATTGATAACCGTGCCGAAGGCGAGGGTGGCAAACACGAGGTCTGGGTTGCCTAAGTTTCCTCCCGAGTAGTGTATACTATTTTTTTTCCTAACGAGGACGAAACCGGCCCCGGGAGAGAATGTGGTACTTTCGGCCAGCTAGGCAAAAATTTGTTTTTTATTTTGTATATTTTATTTATCAGAATCTATATACTACAAAATGGATTCTTTCAATTTGAAAATCATCAAAACATTCAATGAAAACTGAAACTTATTTCAAATGATAGTCAAAGTTAGAATTCTACTTGAAGAAATCAGAGTCATTTGCAACATTTACTTCTATCCCATTATTACCGTAGTAGTTCTAAAAAGTACAGAATAGGTTTTTACACGCGTGGGATTCGAAATTCCAAGCAGCAAGATTGGAAATTTTTCTAACGACGCTGCAGCAGCAACCATCGTGTCTGAAAGCATCGAAACAAAAAATAGTTAGAGTAGAGCTGCAACGACGAAATTGCTCTCGACCACAAGCAGCATAATTCACGGCTAAAAAGAATGAAAAAGAGAGAGAGAGAGAGAGAGAGAAGAACCATTCTCCACCAACATACACGATCACATGGACAAATGGAAAAACGTCGATACGCTAAACAATCAGAGTGTAAATGAGAACGAGAAGGAGAATGAAAGAGAGAGAGAGAGAAAGAGAGAGAGCATGGCGTATGACGAGGCATTTTCATCGTGTGCACAGATGCAAGGACACTTTTCCTCCGCGTGGAGCCGATATTAAACGCCTCGAGGAAAAGTCTCATCGGTGAAAAGAGAGGGAGAATCGATCGGCGTGTCGCTCACATTACAGCCGACCTCTGATAATTAGACTTCAAGTGCATAGCGGCTATACGCGTGTTGCACAAGCCGTCTATAAACGCTCGGTAGAAATATATGTTCCCGGCGTGCGATTCGTCCACTCGCCAATCCATCTTGCAGCTATAAAAGCGCAAAAAAGAAGACTGTCAAAAAGGAAGAATATGCGAGCAGTAGCAGCAACAGCAGCCGACTCTCTTTCTCTGTATATGCGACATGTACACGCATTGTGGCTGCGTAAAGACTTGTGTTCGTGTCTGTGCGTATGTGCGTATGCGATGCAGCGGCGCGAGCAAGTAGTTTAAGGTAGCCGTTGAAGCGGCGCGCACACGCGCTTAGGTTGGAGAATTTCGCGACAGATGGTGCAGCGGACGGAATTCTGTAGGAATTACCAGAGGCGGCCGCGGCGAGTTAACGGACGCCACACAACAGGTCCTATATTACTGTCTATAGGTCAGTACACGAGGTGACGGGAGGTTAACGGATGCACGTCCACTAAAATGCAGCTGAAGCTGTATAAAATGTATAATCCGAGGCCGGATTATCTCACGTTGCAGTAGTAACAGCTATTCGCGACGCTCCTTTTGTATAATTTTTCTCCTTCGCGTTATCCCCACTCTCGGTGTGTGCTGGGGTGGTATTCGCTTGATACTCCTCGCAATTTCGACGACGCGGCGAGTTGTACGACCAAGTTCTATATGTATGTATTCGCTTGCGGAGTACTGCCGACGCACATGTGCATTGGTATATGAATGCTAGTGTGTACGTGAGTTGTGCACGTGTGTGCCTGTGTATGCGCATCAGGCGACTTTCGAAACTCGGCGGGTCTCGCTGTCATCGGATTCTTGAATGAGGATATTGGCGTTGTTATTTGCATAGACCAATTCAGACCGGAAGTCACTTGCGGTTTTTCGATCGCGTGTCTCTTTCACTCTCTGCGTCTGTCGCTTGAACCGTTGTGTTATACACTGCTTTTAGTTTCACCTGCACATTTTAGAGATCATTTTGATAGGAAAATTCATTGTAATCAATACTTTTATGCCAGATGAAATTTAAAAAATGCTTCTGTTTCGTGTAAGGTTATACAGTATTCGATGTTCTTTTGAGGTCGCATTGATTAAATCCTCCTGACATTAAAATTTTAAGTGTTGATTCTGATGAATAAAATTGAAAGGATTCGCTCAATATTTTAAATATGCCCTAATTTTTGGCATACTTTCGTCTCGCCTCGTGATACGAAATGAATTTATCACATCTTTTTGATATTATTACAAGATTTATTGAATTTAAGAAGATATTTTTAAAGTCGAATTGACATTGCAACGAATCGCAAACTCGAATTCTATGCCTCAAAGGCTTTGCGAGAGAAGGGGGTTGAGATATTGTTTCCTGCTTTTGTCGTGGAATACCAACGATAGATACGATTCGATAATGCATCATCCTCCTAGAATACGTGCACGTGTAAGACACGTGCAGCATTCCTCCGGCGAGGTTAATTGTATATTTCTGCATTTGTTGTGAATCCTGTACTTGTCTATAAGCTTGGCGTTAAAGCGCACAAAATAAGAATTATTAAAGCCAATGATATATTGCGCAAATCATATCGAGTTATTTTCGTAAACAAATAAAATCTTTTCATATAGTTATAAAAACATATCCAGTTCAACTAATTTATTTTTATTGCACACATTATATAGTTTGATACGCTTGGTTATTCAATCAAGTATAATACTCGGAAAGTGTAACTTGTTAGGCTTCAAAAGTTTTTACTGATTCCTTATAATTTTTAACGTATCTATATCTTACATCAGTATATAAATGTACACAAAATTTAATCCAATTAAACTTAATATAAATAGTGACCAAATTCTTTTCTTCGGCTTTCAATTTAAATTGTATATAATTATTTGCATCATATATGTACATCTCGGTGATACCTATAAAATGTTTGTTTATGTTTATATAAGTTAAGCAAATACGTTGTAGATTCTAAAGGAATCAGTTAAATTATACAATTATAGAAGCTCGCCAAGTATTAGCAAAATATTTCCGTATTTAATTGAATAACCACGTATTTAAATATTAATTTATAAGACGATTATGTTATTTGAGTGAATTCGTATGTACAGGCGCTAAAGTTTAATCGCTGCATTTCATATATTCGTTTCTTATATTTCATCGGGAAAGTGCACAATTTTAAAGAAAAATCTTTGAATTTAAGAAGCATTAAAAAGTCTCAATATCGCTGAGAACTTGAGCAAACTTGGAGCTCCGCTTTCATCGACATCCTAATTTGTCAATTATATCTCTTCGCAGTCCTTTGCATCTGATTGCATGGATAATATACACACGGGGCACTCGCGAAAAGACTTTAAAAAGAGGCTTTGCAAGTATTATACATTGCGTGCGGTATGCAAAGAACAGGAAAAGTGGAGCTCGAGCCGTTGCGTCTTTCGTATACGAACGGGTTATTATAAACACACGAATAGTTGAGCCTGCAATCGTAAACATCGAGCGTGGAATCTTGTCCGCGAAATTTACATCTCAAAGTGTGTGTCCGTGTGTGAGTGTGTGTCACTGCCTCGAGTTCTATTCCCGTAGGTGTTTGCATTGACACGTGTTTAAGTAGTTAATGGGCCATTTCAATCGGAATCGTTCCGAGGTGTGCGCTGTTCAACTGCAGGATTATTTATGATTCGAAGATATGCCAAAGCTACTCTCGTGCGATTGCTTTAAATATGATGGATTTTTGTCCGCGGGTATTTGCTCGATTTCAATGTACGCCGCTAAGTGTGTGTGTGTGTGCGTGTGGGTGCAGCAACATTCACTTCGGAGAAAAGTTTCACGGAAACATCCAACTAGGCTAATGTAGAAATTTTGAACTTTCCGAATTTCTCGCGTTTTGGTTTTCAGTTCCGTGAAATCCTGCATAACTATCCGAAAATCCAAAAATTCCCATATAGCAAACAAACGAAAAATGTATTCGCAGAAAATTTCGAGGCAATCGAGTCGGAGAAGTTCTCGGTAATCCATCATTTCCCGACAAAACAAACAACAATGCAGCGCATAAAAAGTGCATGCCTGATGCGTATATATATTGGAGCGTCCCCGAGGCGAGGCTAATTAGTCCCGGCGCTGCACCAGCACCGCAGCAGAGCCATTCGATCATCTTTAAGCGGGCCCACACGCTGTTCGTGTATAGCTACTCTCGCTGTAGCACCGCGGCAGGGCCAGTCTCTCGACTCGCGAGACACCCACACGCACGAAAATGCGTCTACTGCAGCAGCTATTTCCGAGTGTTGCGGCGCGTGCAAATAGATGCCGGCACGCTAATAATACCCAAGCGTCCTATACGCGGTGTCAGCTGGTTCATTCCAGCTAAGCGGCTGCTGCTGCTGCTGCTGTTGTTTCTCCTCGCCGCCAGCTTCCTCTTTTTCCTCTTCTTCAGCTGTTGCTTTGGCTTCTATATCTCTGTCTCTGTCTCTCTCTCTCTCTCTATGCACTCGGAGAGCGGCTAGAAAAGATCGTTTTCCACGCTTCGTAAGCTGACGCGCTCGAGCCGTTAATCGCCCGTTGCCCTAGCTGCTGCTGCTTTTTCCCTCGTCTTTGCTTCCGAGTTGGGATGATATTTGCGAATTCTCACGCGGTGGAAATATTTTTCGAGCTTTGTTTGCTACTGCTGTTACTGTTACTGCTACTGCGAGCGGATTTATTTAGTTCAGCCATGCTGGATATTTCTCATAGACTGGTAAATATAAAATGTAAAGTGCCGCGGGATGTATTGGATTTTTATTCTCGAGGGCTTAGTTCGGTTGGATGTTACTGTAGACTAGCTCAAAACGAGAATATTCATATTTAGATATTCAAAAAAATGTTCTGTTTATTTAATGTACTACTGCTATTTTCTGTGAATTCTTAGTTTTTTTTTTCTTTATTAAAAGAATGAAGCGGGATATTTATTAAGTACTCGAGTGATTCGTTAACTGTTAATGCAATTACGTTTCGTATATCCACGCACATATTCTTTCAGAACTAGCGCTAGAAAGGTCAGTTTTATATTAAATATTATGTTATTATACATCACTTTTTGACAGAGATTTGACTTAATGTTTTAAATATTAAAGATTTATATTTGATTTCATAAGTTATCCAAGTCTTCTCGATCACTTATTAATATATAAAATGGTCTATTTCTTTCTGTTTCCTATATACTTTTATGCATATAAGAGCAGTGGTCGAGGGTTCTGTGTTACCTTTGTTCGCCATGTGTGACCGGCGCTGACTGTCTTCCACCTAGCCTATACAAAACAAGCAAAAGTTCTTATATACTGTAGATACAGTTTTTCATCTTCATTCATTGTTTTTCGAAATGAAAACCGATCCTTTCTGGAAAAAATTAGCATTTTAATTAACTTGAAAATATATAAAGACACATGATGAAAATGTCTACGTTGGCATCTGCATTATGTTCGTAAAACAAAACCACAATTTATGTTTTACGGTTTGTGTACTTAATATCTTATGTACACACGTACGTACACACGTAGTATATTGTGCTTCCTACACGATAACTCTTGTGCAGATAAACTTGATTATGAACGCAACTGCCATCGCGATTTTGATTTTCGATATACGATTTAGATTAACCGCTACCTGCTGTATATGCACAGAGATTTTAATCAATTGTCGTATAATTCTGCACGAAATGTAAAACAAGTAAATTAACAATTTGTGTATTTCTGATGGAGTTTAAACATCCAATTGGTTACATAAAATCGAAACGCGTTTACGCGTGCGATTGTAAACAGTGAAATAAATGTTAGTTATTCAAACGAAGACGCGTGTTTATGAAAAAACGGAAAACCAGTTCAAATGTTGGAGATAGCTCCGACGGAAACTCAGTAGTAACAGTCAGGAGTGTTAAAAATTTTCGTTACTCCATGAAAATTTGATATACGTACCAATTAAGTATAGAAAATTGAATGAGTAACGAGTAGATAATTGATATTTAAATATGTTAAAGCTAAAGAGTCACAATTCGTTCTTTAGACAAATAAAATACTGAAATGAGATTGGGTGGTCCCATTACAGAACTATATGACATGGAATTCCCACTGGTAGCATAAAATTATACTTGATTTGACATATTTTCCGTAGTAAATATAGGTAACTCGTTTACGGTCCACCAATTCCGCAACATTATGAACTTGATTCATACAGTGTTCCTAAAAATATCCAAGTAGATACAGCAATGGTATGCTCAGACAAACAAGTCGACGACATCCCATCAAAGTCTCCATTTAACGCGTAGAAACGGCTGAGATTCGAAAAATCCCGAATAATCCCTCCCCGCACGAAAAGACAACATTGCAAAAAGAGAGAATCTCCGCAGCGGCAGCGGCAGCCCCCTCAAGCCCGTGCACTCGCTGCACACGAAACTCTCCTCCCTCTTGGCCGCGAAACAATGCACCGCTCCCGGGACAATGCAAAAGCCCTACTCGAGCTCTCGCACACGTACGAATACTCGGGCGGCGGATATGTATACAGTACAGTAGTCCTCCGATAAGAGTATATGTGCACGCACGCGATTGCTATACAATACATCAGCCAATGATAATTGCCGCACGCGCCGGCGGCGGCCGCCTTTTAAAGGGGCAAGTGTCGCGACTCGCTCGAGAGCGACTGCAGAGAGAGAGAAAGAGAGAGAGAGCGAGAAAGAAAGAAAGAGGGAAGGAGATAGCGCGTGCGAGTGTGTGTGAGAGAGAGAGAGAGAGAGACTCGTGTGTATAAAGTGGGGACGCACCGAAAGCCAGAGAGAGAGAGAGAGAGAGAGAAAGAGAAGAGGGAACGGGGACAGGTTCGAAACCTTTGGCGCTGAGCGACTCAGTGTCTTTAGCCGACCTGACACGCGGTTTGCTCGCGAGCGCCCGTGACTCTCTACTGCTGCACGCCCGAATACACCAGTCCTCGGCTCGCCGATATATCTTCTGCAGTCTCCGCAGTTTCGCTGCTCCCGCTGGATCCTATACTCGCTGATATTCGTTTTATTCCGTCGCGTCGCGAGTCGTAAAGTCTCGGTTTTTGTGGATAGAGAGAGAGAGAGGGAGAGAGAGTACAGAGTGTGAGTGCAGCGTTTGTTGTGCATTACGCGGTGTGCATAGCAGTGGTTAAAAGGTGAAACGGACGCGCGCCGCTGGCGGAAGAATTTCATTGTGCGACGCGACTCGATCGTTCGAAACTTTGTCCTTATCTCTTTTCACTTTGGGTGAGCTGTTGTTAGTATAATGCTTGAGAACGAGATGCTACTTTTTATGGAATACTTTTTATAGAGCGCCTCTAGGCGTTGGATAAGGGGCGAAAGAATCTCGGAAAGAACAGTGTTTGTAAACAAAGTTTATTGTTGAATAGTCGATAACGCGATTATTCGATAACTTATATAATAACTGGGGGCTCGTGTTTGAAAAACAAGATGCTCGTTACGAGATCTTCCGATTTCTACATCTTTATAATAGATACATAGATGCATATATACATTTTACGATGCTAAGTCATGCGTTTTATTGAACATAATTAGGGGGTATCGCAAGATTAATTTCAATTGGCATCGAGTTCGAAAACAAATTAAATGCCAATCTATTGTACAGCATGCATCAGCGGAAATGATCTGATCCCTCGAGTATTTTTTTTTAGACCAAGCTAAATTCGCGAATACTATACGATTTGAATGATTTGGTACCTATCTTAGAAATGACAAAAGAATGTTCAAAAACTCGATACACAACGGACTGTTCGCGCCAACGGGAAAGAACGAGCCAGAAAAAAAGCCGATTATCGCTCGAATTCCAAAACCGCTCACGTTTTCTCCTCTCGAGGCATAAAAGAAAAAAGGAAAAGCGGTACGAAAAAGAAGAAAACAACTGCAGAGACACAGTCAGCGTCAAAGAATGTCCCCAATATATGCCGCGAGCACAACGTATACCAAATCAATATAATTGCGTAATCTTTATCCGTGCATATGCATATACATTCACTTGCTGTGCGTATAATACACACACACACGATAATACGCGATGTAGAGACAAAAACGGGGGCACAGATCGTGTAATGTGGCACGTACCGATAGCCACTGACGAATTAAAAACAGCCGGCTAAAGAAATTGTGATCAATTGCCGTCGATTATTGTAGGTCTGACACCTCGCAGCTCTGGCCTTTTCGCGATGCGCAGTGGCGATGCTTTTTTTTCTCTTTGGCCTTGTGCTGTAGCCAAGTGCCGATTGTGTCCCAGTCGCGAAGCAAAAATTTTCGGCGCCCGACCGCTTCTCGTTCTTGATGAAAAAGCCCTATGTATGCATGTGTGCACACAGATTTGTCAGTTTTCGTATATTCGAATATTGTCCAGAGATTCAGTAGATTTTATAGGCTACAGACGTATGAGGCTCGATTGATTCGATTATTATTTCGTTAATTGTGTCTTTGAGATGTTCTTTTTTACTACGATCAGGCGATTGAAGTAGAATATTTCATACAGCTTACTTAAAAGGTTATTTACCCTAAAAAGAGGTATTTTCGGCACTCTGATTTTAATTTGTGCGGATTGGACTGTCAACCACTATTTTTGTTCAAATTACTAAAAATCAACGTTATATTTAGATCAACCAAATGAATTGCAGGATTGGAATTAGCGTTAACTCATGCATGTTTACTCCTGTGACTTTTAGTGTTAATGATTCAGATGTTTTGTAGAGAAAAATTACGTGGGAAAGCTGGAATAAATTGTAGAAACAGATTCGACACTAGAATAAAATTGGTATTCCATCGCCAAAATTATGTGAAAATCTTATTTTAGCCATATTTTTGTTATATCAATGTTTTTTTAATACTTAATAATTAACTATATAAATGTACGTATAAAACATTTACTTTCTAATCGACATTTTCAAGTGACAAAAAGCGATTAAAGCTTATCGTTGAATTCTTGACTGGACGCGAGGAAAGAAAAATGTAAAAAAATAATGCAACAGTGGGATGAAAAACGTCGATTGTGAAAAAACGACATACGTGTGATTACACCTTGCTCTCAACGCTATATACGAATCACCGTCTTGAAAAGCTTTCTTATCTCAATGTCCTTCGCTTAAGACTCGCTTATCAACGACAAAGCTCATAATCTCAGATCTCTTGCTCTTATAGGCACTAACGAATGGAAAATCCGTTGGGACGCTCGGTAAATCTACGATTTTTCAGCCATGCTTTTATCGGTATATTCCTCGGAGCGAGGAAATAGTCTCTCAATAAACTGACCTATATTTTTCTTTCTAATTCGCCTCTTTTTTTTCTCTACGCTCATCTGGAATTATTTGTTATTTTTAGGTAAGGCTAAAAGAAAGAGTTGCTTTGAGGAAATTGTTATTTTTAAAAAGTGAAACGAATGAAACTTTGTTCTCTCGCAGGCTGTAGTAATTACTATTATAAAAATAGTCGGTGTAACTCATGCATTTAAATGAGAATTTCTGAGTCAGAAATGATCAGCCTTCGGTTACTTTGGAATAAACATTATTTTATACTTCCTTATGCCACGATTGTTCGAATACCTTGCTTTATTAATAAACCTTTAAGACTAAAACATTGCTTGTTTTTTTATATATGTTATTTCTGTTTTCTTGACATTCTTTCATGTGATTGTTGCACTTCATGCATAATACATTTTAAGATTATTTTAAACAGTACAATAAGATTAAGATGCAAGTACATACAATTGATTTTAATCAATCAATTAAATTATAGAAAGAGTAAACATATTGGTAGGTACGTTTTTAAAATCTTAATCTAAACACACACGCACGTACTCCTATGATTGTCATCTCAAAGCGAATCATTTTATTTTTAACTCAAATTTTCTTAGCAAACGATAATTGCAAAAAATCTCGAATGAAACCCGAAGTATCATTGGTAAGATAAAAACAAGCAATTGGCTATTTCTTATTATTAATTTTTTTAGAGTGAAAAAGTTCCCAAGGCTAGTGAAACAGTTAAAATTGGTCTTGGTTCGCGAACAAGAGATAACGAGGATTTAAAAAATGGCACATTACATTATTGGCTCGGTGGAAAAAGGTTCGATTTTAACTTTTAAGTTAGTCGAAATTGCAAATTGGAGATAGATCTTTTTAGATAGATTTTTAGTTATCTTTTATAGGAAATGTAATAAAATCATCTTATATTCGTATAAAGTAAAGCAGCTTTGAAGCAATCTTTGACCGCCACATAAACAGATCCCAGACTTATTTATACATCTCTGCAGACAAAACAAACAATATAATTTCGCATTCAAATTTTATTTTCAGTCCTTTCTTTTTTCAAATCAAAATTAACGTCTTTTCCCGCTGACAGTAAAGTGGCAGCGACCGGCCCGCATTTGTTTACGAAACATAATCAGCTGATCGTTAGACTCACCCAACAATTAAATGTACCAAAGCTTCTCACGGCTTCTCCTTAAACTAAAGTATGCGTTACGCAACCCATGTATTATACTCGCTTGTACGTGGCTTTGACACATCGAGCTTGTTTATCACGAACTTGTGCGCCCTGCCGGCACATTTTTAAGACCTCGGTCTCTTACTGCTTTATAGACGTGCAACTTATACTTCCTATTGACATTGAGCAACAATTTAGGTTAATTTCTGTTTGATTATCAAAGCGAACGGATGTGTTATGCAGGTTACTTGATAATTTTAAGGAATTAGCAGTGTGGATGTTTTGATCTATCGATATGTATATTAACTGATACTCGTTGCGATCCGGAAGTAATACGAACTATGTGATGTCTGAACTAATCACTTCATTTCCTTCAATTTCTCGCTATTAGGCAATTTCTCGATTAGCTTGCGAGGAATATTCGATTGGTTATACTGTTAATATCATGAGCTGTTGATCGATCGTTTTTTTTTGTTCTCTTCGGTGTACGTAATCGTTTATCACCTTTCGTTATGCGATCTGCAAAAGATGTTTTCATAGTTTTTGCGCTGACCAAATACACGTCAGCTCGGTTTAATAATTAGGCAGAACAAAAACAGTGGTAAACTATAAGAAAATGTTTTCTGGCGTGCCCTATGAATAAATCACAATTATCCGGTACTCTTTTTGTATCAAAGTATTTATAACTCTTGTAGTTGGAGCTTTTTTGTACGAAGTGTTGCACTAATTCGTAAACAATTTTGCCGTATCATTCTCATAAAGTTTTATGACTCGAAGATTGGATTGGATTGGAATGTCGATGTTTTTACTCGACTCACCGTCTCGTCTCGTAAACGGTCGTTTAATTTTCACGTAATTCCGTGAAACGCAAATTCACTTGTCCTTCGCTTATTCACCATCAAATTTGTTACGGGATCGATACAGTTACACAAATGCACAGCTCTACACCTTCTTCTGTTTAATATGTGTAATGGAAGATACGCGATTCTTTTTATGCGCATGTAAATGTAAATCGCGTTTGATAAATTAATAAATTTTCTAAATAAAACCGTAAACAAAGATAAAATCATCAAACATTCTTCCAACGTAACGTTATTAACTTGTTTATTTATCTCAAAAGTCACAAGCACGATTTTATCGTATCCCAAGCGATAAAGCGAGTCGCGAATACGTATATAATAGGTGCACGTTTAGCGGCCGTCGATCACGCGCCAAAATAATTCGCGTGTCGCAACCGCGTCGAGGGATTTCAATTCGTGCCTTCTTTCTTTTTTTCGCTCTCTCCTCTCTTGAATTGGTCCGCCCCCAGCTGCCATATAGTCAAACTCGTACGAGAGAGAGAGAGAGAAAGAGAGACTGCAACCTTGGGCGCGACTTATTCTATGATGCGCCCGCCGCATGAGCGAGACACGCGCTTTTGGCCCCAAGCACCACTTTGGATTTGAGTTATCGGTTTTTCTGCTGTCGACTGCTTTTCCATTACGAATAAATAGAACAATTACAAGTGACGAGCCGAGCTTGAGCGGTTTGAAATTGAAAAGCGTTTGATGGACAAGAGGATGAGGCGGTTTTATGTAAGAAAATCGAGTTCTTGGATACATTCTTAAGTATGGTAGTGCTTATAGTCAAGTAGAATTTATACTTTTTCTCTGGAATGTAAACAAGTATTTATGCGTCTTACTAAAAAAGCTGTGACTAACTGTGACGTAATCTGCAGTTCTTATGTAAAAACTAGAGAGAATATGATAAGCTTTGCAACGTTGATTGGAAAAGTACAAGTATAAGGGTAAACCGGGACTACATATTGTCTACGGGGTTATGTTGCCAAGTGCTGATAAGTGTTTAAATTTTATTTTAAAACAACATAACCTTTAGCACAATCTTTTGTAAATCTTTCGAAGACAATTTCGGCATTACTGTTTGGAAAAAGAAGGCCTACTAGTACTCTCTCCCCTAATTTTTATTTTTACTGTTTAAAAGTCGATTGAATCCAAAGTTTCAACTTGATGAAATACTGACGACAACGTGTGCGCGAGGTAAATCGATAATAGATTACAAATCGGAATTTTGGCAATGATTAAGAAGCGTTTATTTTAAAAAAAGCACGTTCGAAAATAAACCAACTTTAAATATCTCGCGGAGGTCTAGAAATAAATCGGCGATATATATACGACGTATCCTTTATAAATGTATCAGGTATTGCTAAGTTTTGATTCGGTGATAAAAGTATTCCATAAAATTGGCATCTTATTTTTAACATAGAATACTATATTAGTTGGACACACAAAGAATACGTTGTGCGAATCTAAATTGATCTTTTCGTCATTGGATGAATTTCAGCACAACTTCATCAAGTATCGCTGATTCTTTGGTAGCTAAATATTATATTATTATCCATTGTAGACCAAAACTTCTCTCTGGATAGTGAAAAATATAGTTCAGCTGCCAGAAAATCCCCGGACAATATACCTATAAACCCGTCCCTTTCGGCAAAAGGAGCTCGGCCCAGTAAATAATAAGAGTAAAAATGCCAGGAGTCGAGAAAGCGGGGATTATGTCTGGTATCCGCAAATGGAATTAGCTCTCGAGCGAATCGAGAGGAGCGGCGGCATCGTAGGTCAGCGAGGAGGAGGACGAGGAGGAGGACGAGGAGGAGGACGAGGAGGAGGACGAGGCCCCCGGGCATCCCGAAAATCGGGGCCGAGGCGATATGCTGAGCGGAATAAGCTCGCGCCGCCATCAATCCGGAAGAACGGGGAAACTGCCGTCCCTGCACGTGCGAAGAAAAGGACGCGCCGCCGAGCTCGAGCTCTGTGACTCGCATAATAGATAAACGATGCAGACCTTCAGTGGCCTTGCCTTTGGGAATGTGTTTAAGAAGAAGGCACGTGTCGCTGCCTGCCCTGGCTTTTATATTATATTATCTTTCCGTGATTTGCCTACTTTGTTCGTCATTGGACAATTCAATGCTTACTTTTCTTCCTTCATTCGATTCCGGAACTTTTGCATCAGCATTATTAAATTATATAAATAGACTTTTAAAGACGTCGAAGAAAAGTGTTTTAGCGAGAACTTTTGCAACAACATTTTGCGTATAGTTTACACTTGACTTTCATTTTCTGCAGTAAAACTTTTAATTTACGAGTTGTTTCTATTGTACAAAGTGTTACATGTCAAGTCTCTCTCTTGATAATAAAGTTCGTAAAATAGCTTCTTTATTTCTTAGATCTATTTTACGATAGGAATTAGTAAATTCGTATAAAAACGCGTTGCTGCATGGTTGCTCGGCAGTTTTTGCAAACGTACTGTCGAATCTCCCAGCTGCATAATAGAGAAAAACACGAATTAAGATTAATTAGCCTTGTTATAAACAATAACATTGTTGATCGTATCGTGTAGTTTTTCATTAATTTTAAATTGAACTCTCGTTTACGTTGTCAAAGCATTTGCGAATGAATATTATACTCTTAAATTGAATGATATTGGGTTTGCAAAACTATCAAATTATTATATATATGCATGTGCATGTACGTCTGTGCGTATCAATTTTGAGGTTACATGTTCCATTCTGCAGGCGAATATCCGTTAAGATGACGGATATTCGCACGTTAACCTCTTTAACCACGTATCAGCTTTTATAAATTTTAACAGTTACATCTCCCTCTACAGCGTTCCAGCATGTGCAAAAATTCAAGAATCAAATTTACAAATAATCGTAGAGTTAGTAAAAGTATAAACATCTAGGAAAAAGCTTTTCGTTGCATTAACCCTAAAACCCGTACAGACGCGCGCGCGTGCACGCATCGAAAAAATTTTCCTAGGACCGCGCGCGCAAGTTCATCGACCGCGAACAATGAACGAACCTTTTCCTTAAGTGCAGTAAACAAAAAAAAAAGACTAAGCCCCGCGCTGTTGCTCCAATTCCGCTCCCTTTTCTCTCTGTGCTGCTGCTGCTACTGCTGTTGGCTGCTCCTCACAGCCTTTTTTCTCCGTCAGTTTTTCGCGCAAAAAAAAATAGCGAAGTGGCAGCGGCAGCCTCTCGTAAAAAGTAGCATACTCTTGGTGAGCGGCTGGCATATGTGTAATGGAGCGAGCGCTTAACGATTTTTCCGAGAAGACGTTAAAGCAGACATTTTTCCTCGGCGCGCTCGCTATTCTCGCGCTTAGTCCGACGATTCGCGATGGATTGATAGTCGCCACCACCGCCGCCGCCACCGCCGACGCCGCGAATCTTTAATCCTCGCTCTATTAGCGTCCATTTTCAAAACGTTGCTGCGCGATGCATCTTATTTTGAAACTGTAAACAAGTCCTTAGCCTTCGCCTTATTGCGCGCGTTCCGAGTTTCTTCTTTTCTGCTTTTGTTGAGCGCTTGATTGATTGATACGTCATTCTAAATTGAATGCAAGTGTGTACCTGTAAGCGGAATATTTGAAAATTCCTATCTAAAATATCTTTAATCGGTAATCGAGCACGACATCCATTACACACGCAGAGTCCATATTCGCATCGGTGACCGAATAGATTCAGAGGCCGCGAAGCGCGATAAAAAAAAAGTACTCGTTCGGCGTTACCCTTTAAAATCGCAGATTGATTCATCCAAGGCATTCAATCAACCATCGCGTGCAACCTACACTCGTATGCATGCTAGACACACGGCAGGCGGGAATTTAATTGTCCCCCGTCGACACAAAGCGACAAAGCTCACCAAGATATGATTTTAAATGTTTCGATGCGTTTGCTTACAGGCGAACAAGGTGGCGACCGGATCTCCGAATTCGAATGCGCCGCCTCCGCCTACGTTGATCAACAAAATTAAATACCAGCCAGGTGTACCGGTCATTAAGAAGGACAAGCGGCAGAGCAGCTCGAGGTTCAACGTCTCCAAGAATCGCGAGCTCCAGAAGCTGCCATTACTTTCCGGTGAGTTTTATTTATTCGCTTTTTCTTTACTTTTGTATATAAATTGGTGAAAAATATTGATGAAGGACTTGGTTGAAGTAGGCATAGCTGGAATACGTAATAGTTCGTCGCAATTTTTTTCGAAAGTTGAATTTATGAACAATTATACATTTGAGACAAAAAGAGATTCATTTACTAGAGACTTTTTTAGTTTATTAGAAGCTAATCATACAAACCAGCATAATCACCGCATATTTGCGATTTCGAAAATTGAAACAAAACATTATATAAAGTTGGTGATTACCGTGAAAATATATAGAGTATAACATATTTTGTGATACTTTCAAAGTCTATAATAATATAATCATATATATGTTTAACCAAATTACCGAGAGTAAGTAGCATTGATATCACAAATCTCGTAGAAAGTGCTATGTTCGAAATTGAACGTGACTTTTGCTTTCATTAAAAGTAGCTCAATTTGAAAATAAGCAATCCTATCGATCGTGTACCGATATGTAAGCTACCTAGATAATGATATAAAATTATACGAGGTAGTTTTCAGTTTTATACCGCAAGGACCAGCTCCGATACGAAAATTTACGACCAGAGCAGATGAAGTCCAGTTAACGAACCGTTACATTTCCGCCCCCCCCCCCCCGTTTCTACGAAGACCGAAATTATGCGAGTCAGAAGCCTTTTCATGCTACGATTCTCCTCGAAAAAAACAAGTCCTGGCCGCGATAGATTACTTTACTAGTCTCGCATTCTATAACGTTTCAATTCCCCGCCAATTTTCTCAAGGAGAAAGAGGACACCTTTTTCATTTTAATCAAGAGGTCATTTTTTGCCCAAACTCATTAGTATCTTTACCTCAAGCCTATAAATTTTATAAAGACGATTAATATACTTGTCACTGCAGAGATTAAGCGTGAAATCGTGATTCAAAAAATGGATATATTTAACCGCGGTATAATGGAATCGCGGTGGAAAAAGAAATCGAAGCGAGAGAAAAAAGAATGTATATGAGAATGGCGCAAAACGCCGACAGTGGATCAAGGATTTAGAAACTCGATTTTTCCGCGCTGCGACTGCGACGGCTGCGTTGGCCGGCTCGAGAACTGGCTTCCCTACTTGTGCGTGCCACAAATCGACAACGTCTTTATATTGGATTCGCATCTCCCAACGACGGCTGCGATCCATTTTCTCCGCGGATGCGACACTGACGCTGCACACGATAGTCCCTTTTTTTTCTTCGCGATATCAAGGATTTCTAATCCAGCTCCTTACTTTTCGAAACCGCATCGATCGCTGTATAATATAACAAGTGTTTGGCTTCTGCGATCAAATACGTCATTCACTCGACTCGAGCGCGCCCAGGAGAAAGGTTTTCTGAAATCCCGCGGGCGATTCGTCATCCATTTTACCGTGATCCCTCTCTCAATTTTCAGACGGACGGAGAGCAAAGACCGTTGGAAAGGAAAAATGCATTTGACAATTCGATAATGCAAGGAGAATTTTCCATTAGAACATTGCCGACGTGCGCAAAGCGACAGGAAATATGACCGCGCGAGAGCTACGCTCTGCAGGAGACGACGTCACTTTTAGCGAAGCGTACGAAAGCAATTTTCCAGCTTCGCATTTAATATAACTATGCGATGTACGTGTAAGCGAGTGTGTGTATGTGTGTACATATATATATAGAAAAAAAAGGGAAGAGATCTTGCGCAACTGTGCGAAGGTGATTCGGGGCTCGAAAAGCCCGAGAAACGTGTACATAATACACGATGTGTGTGCACTGCCCGATATTCGGCTTTGAATCCTCTCTTTCTCTCTCCCTCGGTTTTTGCCGTTTAATCATGCGTCCTCGACGACGCCTCGCGCAGAATGGCATTCATTGTGCCGTTTTTGCCCCCCCCCCCCCTCCCCACACACGCGCTCGTCCGTCCGCTGCTTTCACCGGGAGAGACACATTTTTCACGCTTTTTCCGCGACGTTCGCCGCGGGGGACTTGTTGTCCCGCGCGGGCGCGCTGCTACTTTTTTTGTTTGTTATACTCTCTCGGCGGCGTGGCTCGGATCTGCGTGAGCGTCGAAAACGAACGTTTCGTCACGTGTACGCGCGCGCGCGTGTGTGGGCAGGTTCGGTAAACTCGTTCGAAAAGAAAGGAGTGAAAAGTATGCGCGATGCGCTTCCTCTGTGTGCGTGTGTGTGCGTAAGTATGCATAGACATATATATATAAAAGAAAGTTCGCCGCCTTTTTTTTTTCTTTTCTTAATCGTGCGCATATGGGCATACGTGCCGAGAATAATTAATGAGCCGAATCACCAGTGCCTTTTTTATATACCTGCTTAACTTGCTGATGTATATATATATATATACATCGTTGGAACTTTCTTTTTTTGGGTGTGCGTGTGTGGAGGTGTATGTGCATTGATAATCTCTCTCTCTCCCTCTCTTTCTCTCTCTCTCCGTTGCACGTGCGAGGGGGCGGTAGGAAAAAATATCGAGAGCTGATAGCATTTGATAATAATTAAATCGCTTCCAAGTGTAATTTGATAATGAAAGTCAGCGATATAGGAAGAGGAGCACGTGTGTAGCGTGTAATTGTATTGGCGTTTTGCACGCACGTACAATTTTCCATGCGATTTCATAAATGTTGGTCTGATGAATTACAGACAGTATAAGCGGCACCGCTGCAAATATAATTAAGAATTTTTCAGAGAAAAAATACGAGGCGCGCTGCAGGTATACAGTTATTCGCGTTTTAATTGTATTTTTAGAGAATGAAATTAAAACTAAAGGTTTTTAATTAAATTTTATATTTTAATTGCAGACTTTGGTTTTTCATTCACCATTAGTTTACTAGAATAGAGTTCATTATCATACAATTTACAGAATCTTGGTCGAATGACTCACCGAATATCTCCCTCGTCATTTAATACAAACTCTTAAAACTGGAAAAACATCGGTTATACACAAGAATTGAAGATGGCTGGTCGAATACAAGTCGGAGAGATCGCTTATACGCTCAGACGAGCATAAGTTCACGCGCCTCAGCTGAATTCCATGTCATTTCGAGCCTAACGAGGTAAACGCGTCGGAGGTGGCGGAGGCGCGTCGTCGAATAATAATAATCGCCCCGTCTGCAATCCGAGGCGCGCACTCGCATACCGTCTCATTATCGGCGTCGCGTGTACCTCGATATCTCTCCTCCCCTACGACAAAAGCTGTCCCGCGCCCCGCGCGCCTCGCGAACCTTCATTATCGTTACAGGAATGAAGATGTGCGCGGTGAGCGTGGGGTTCGACGGCATTCGCAAAGTTCGCGCAGGTCTCTAGCTTTTATCTGACTTTTCGCCAATTTTTTTTCCTGAGCTAGAGCTCCAAATTGAGAAACTCCCTTTGGAAATTTGTCAACGAATTATTTCATTAATGAATGGTCTGGATTAATTGTTCGTTATATTTAATGCGCTTCATGGCAACTATAATTATAATTAAATAATTTTAATCATGATTGCATGTATTATAGTCTAAAAATAATTTGAATTTCTTTATTTTTACCATCTAAATTATATATCACCGTGAAATTTGTAATTTGTATACCATAATTACTTATCTGTTGTTTATACTTTTCAATATTTAAAAAAAAATGAAAGAATATACTATTCAAGCAGAATAATGCCTGACTGAAAACTGTACCTGTAAAAATAATAACGAATCACATTCTTCGCGTTTGCTCACTTGGTAAACATCGATCACGAGCTTCTTAATTAGCACTATACGATTTCTACTTTATCGACTCACCGCAATCTCAATCAATAATCATAGCTCCGAAACTGCAGCTACGAGAAAATGCGAAAGGAAGCAAACATCAAATCTTCCGACTGTTCATTGCACTTGGAAACGCGCAGCAATAAAAACGATCTCGCGATAAGACGAAATCATCATCCGCTTTGGCGATCTTGCCAAGATTGCAAACTCGTTGCTGAAAAACAGCCTCTAATGCAGCACAGAAACAGCTCAGTGATATCCTCCTCGGCTGTGGCTTTTCCGCGAGCCTCGAGCAGAAGCAAAAATAAAAACAAGGAATTTACGTAATTGCGCCGCGGCATCGCGATGACGACTAAAGCGAAGAAGCTGCGCGAATCCTTGCGCCTTGGACTCGTTGAATATTTGAAAGATCCACGTGAGATCGGTGCGCGGAATATAACGGGGCGGTCCCTGCACGTGTGCGCGGATAAAAAAGCTCACAATATACCTATACTCCTCGTCGTTGTGATCGTTCTCGTTGGGAGGGCCGAGGGGTGAGGGGGAGGGGGAAGCACTTCGGCCCCTTCGTCACACGTCATGCGTCATCGAGTTGGTTTTGCGTCGCCCGTAAATAACGTATATAAAAGGTCGAAATCGCCGTGACTGCTCGTCGATCGTATACGAAAATAAACCGCGAACGAGCACAGGATGCGCATAGGTCTGCAGTACATCTATTCCTCTGCACCTCTCGGCTCTCCCTCGCCTTACGTTTTATTTCTTACACTTGCGCACTTCTTTTATTACCTTGGCATATCTATACCGCGCGATTTTTCACTTAATATTTATAGAGTTGCAAACATTTGGGTTTCTTTTTTTAGCTCGCAGATTTCTTTCTCAATTATTCTAGGCATTTGCTCTTTTATAAGCCCAATCACTGATTAAGAAATTATTCTATTTCCAGCGTTGATGAAGCAATATTTGTACTTTAACTCACTTGGAGAGTGGATGCAGTGTAATATTTTCTTCAATCAAGACCATGTTTATTTAATGCACGACAATATTGCTCGTTCCAAAGAATATTTTCCTTTAGAATTTAAAATAAATGTTTACGTCACTTTAAGACATTTTTCTTCAACTAATCTTTTAATTCCTAAGGTTCAAGTTTTGTTGTATAGTTTTGTTTTATAGTAAGACTAAACTATTTAAATTTTACACTTTGTCAGATGTTATTTTTTTTAGGTGGGAGGGTTGTATGAAAGCTCACCCGTTATTCCGCAATAAATAAAAAGTTACGAGCAACTTATACGATTACAAAATTTAATAAACTGACTTTATAGGATGAAATGTAACATTTCTCAGTTAAAAATGTTATTTAATTTTTTTAGGACAATATTGATTTTATAACAAGGAAATGGTTTTTCTGCTTCAAGAAAATAACATTACATGCGAAAGGTTTAACTCTTATTACATTGTGTAAATTTTCGTTGACAACAGTAATCTTGTTAAGCTTAATGAAAAAATGCAATTTTCGTTTTCGAAAAATATATCGGAAAAATGAAGAAGAAAAGCTTTCCATTTTTGAGAAAGCAAAAGAGGGCAACGATAAATAACACGGTATAGTTGAAATTTTGTTTTCGTGTTATCAGCACAAAATTGGCGTACTTTGTTTAATTATATCAATTTTTTTATTGTTTAATGGCTTGGCATTGTTTCGAAAGATCAAAATTTTCGATGGTGTCGTTACGATAAAACATTACGAATTCATAAAATTCGCGTGAAATCGTTATAAAGTAACAACAATTAAACGCCATATAGATATATTGGAAAATATACGGAAATTGGTTTTCGAATCATTTCCTCATTCGAAGCTAAAATGAAAATTTCAATTCCGACGAAGTTTATTTTTAGACCAAGTTATACGCGCATGCGGCATTGCCAATTTTTCTCTCGTAATTGAGACCAATCAAAAATTCTTAACGTATACAAGATATTTCACCGTATAATTTTCCAGTGTCGAGCACTCGGTTACATAACAGTTGTATAATTCAATTTGACTCATTCGAAATGATCTATCCTCTTCTCTCTGTTACGCGTTTCCATTGTCATCGGGACATTAATTACCGTTAAGGATTCCCTGATATATATTTCTAAAAATACTATAAAAAAGCCAATCTCGCCAAACAATATCCCCCATGCAAATGATAAGTTGGCGAGAGGTAACGCGTAGAGCGACGTCAGCCAATCGCCATCATCCCACAGTGTCATTTCCATTCTCTCTTCCGCAGCTAATTTCCTGGGTGCACGTGACGGTTAATTAGCACGGCGCAGTCCTCGATGGATTTATTAAGACGTGTATGAAAACCGAATGTAGCGAACGAGCATTTTTTTTTTACTTTTGTTTTTATATTTGTGCGCGTTTGGATTGTGATGCATGACGGCAAGAGAATGATTGATACGTAATGTTCAAAGATTTGGTTTCTTACTTTTTAATAATTTTATGGATTATGTATCGGCCATTTTATTAATTACATTTAATACAGAAATGTTAATGTATTCATTTAATAATATACGACAAGATGTAAGAACATTCTGAAAAACGAGATAATTCAAGAAAATAAGCGAAGAACAAGCAGGAAGTAGCTAAAGCAGTATAGAACATCTTTTCAAATTAAAGGAGTTATATATTGAAGTAATATTTTACAGTTTATATTACGGAGCGTGAATAAATTTTTTTTATGATATTGGATTTATTCAAAATTGTAATGGTGTTTCAATAACGAATATATTTTATTTTCCAAAATGCAGGAAATCAACCTCCGCGCGTATGTCATTCGAGTTTTTTTAATCTCACGAAAGCTTGATAAAACAAAGCTCCGCGGCAGCAAAGGCAATAAATCGCAGCTCGACGATCGATGAAAAGTCGACAAGAGGCAATCAAGGAAGAAGAGACGAGTGACGCAACGCACAAAGATGATAAAATTCCGCGAATAAAAATTCCAAAGCTCAGGGCAAAATAGAAAATATTCAATTATCCTCGAAGCAGCTTGTATATATATATAGCTACAGCCGTCGTCTATCTAAAATGAACCGCGGCGCAAAAAAAGCTCCGTATAAGAATAAAAACTAAGAAGAGCCGAGGTGAAAGCAAGCGAAGGCAAACAACAAGACTGTGCGGGGGTCGGGTGACGCGAACGCGCGTAATTCGTCAATGGCCACGGGTCAGGGGGAAAAAACCACTCTTCCGCAGGTGGATCGCGCGGTCGCTCGAAATTTAAGAGCCAGCTTGTTAGATTGGCACTTTGCCCTCTCTCCCTCTCTCGCTCTCTCCTTTCACCCCCGTCACTGCACGGCTAGACTTCTTCTTCTTTTCCGTGATGTGATTTGCACGAAGAAGGAGGGGGGGGGGGGGGGGGGGGCGACTGTACCAGCGGTCGTCAGCCCTATACCAGCTGGCTGAATGAAAATGGCAGCAGATATACCTACTGTACGACGCCCTACTATAGGTAATGTGTGCCCGACGCGAATTCATCCCCTCCGTTCTCCGCTTGCTGTCCCTCCGTCTGCCTAGCCCATCACGGCTGCCACAGAAACCTGACTCGACCTCCTTCCTCAAACTCTTCACTCTTCCCTCTACTATATATATATATATATATATATATAGAGGTATACTCACTTCGCTGTATATAAATCCCCCCTCTCCCTCTCTCTCTCGCTCTCTCCATCCCTCTCTATCTTCGTTTAAATGCTCGACGAGGCCTTTTTGTTTAGGGCATTGTCTGACGTCGAAACATTTTTTGTATTACTCGAGACGTTTTTTGTTGCGGTGAATATTGTCTTTTTTCTTTTTTTATTTTATGCTCAGGGAGGAAAGAGAAGCAGGCTCGAGATTAGCAACGAGAAGGGATTTCGCTAGCGATAAATTAATGGCGTAGGAAGGACCTGCATTTTATTTGAAAGCTCTTGGCTCTGCGCAGATCCGCAAGAGCTTTTTATAGACTCGAGCTGCTTTTAAGACGCAGTACTACGCGACGCAACCAGTCCAGTCGCACTGTAATCTTTGATTAAATCTCGGAAAAAGAAAACAGATATCATGTAACTCTTGACTGTGACGCATGTGTACCTCAACAGCATCTGCGATGCAAAAGTTTACTTGCGACCTCATATTACTATAGCTCTACCTATATGTATAATTCATCTGAATCCTTTTTTCACCTGTGCGAATTCTGGCGAATAAACTTTTATAAAGCCACTTCTTTAGAAGTTAAATTGGCTTACTCGTTGGTCGAGCGAATAATTATCTTACTATTTCCTGCAGTTCCAGTCAACTCCGTAACTTCTCGCAACTTGATTTCGCTCGAGTACGAAAAAAAATCAAATGCTTAGCGCTACTCGGACTGATTGGCCGTTACATCCCACGCTTAATCGCAAACAAGTGGCTACATATGGCAGTTTAACCAACTGGTCCCGTCTCTCTCTCTTTCTCTCTCTCTTTCCACACACGCACCTCCCCCACCGATGACAGTTGTTTACTCGACAATAGGCACGAGGCAGATATATAGACGAATAACCGGCTCATTAGACACTGGCGAGCTGCCGGCGGTAACAGCAACACACAGGGGAGAGAATTGTCAAACAGCCATAAAAATTCCCTTTCAACCGGCAACCACTCTTCAACAACAACCCCCCAGCTCTTACGTAAAACGACCATGACAGGGTGTGCAAGGGTGAGCCGTTCTGGCAAATTAATAAATAAACTCGTGCTTGCGCAACAGCTTTCACGCGACACGATACGCGCATTCATCTCTCTTTCTCTCTCTCGCTCTCCCACACTGCGTCTCGACGCCGCCGCAGCAACATAATTAAAAATCAACAAAATTTCAAATTCAGCTATCCTATATACATGTGTACAAGAAGACGAGGCGAGGCGAGGGTAGGGTAAGGTAGGGGAGGTCAGGCAAACCAGGCAAAAGTCGCCCCTATCGTCTTGTTCCCGGCTCTCTCCCTCTCTCTCTCTCTCTCTCCATCTCTCTCTGTCTCTCTTGCGTCAGGGGGCCTATCGATTCTTCGCCGCCGCCGCAGCCGCCGCTACTCTCGGAGCTTGTGCAGGGGTCGCGCGCACGCGCACTAATCCACCCCGGCAAGCTGCGCGCACGATAAACACACACACACACACACCCAACGCACGTTCTCTCTCTCTCTCTCTCTCGCTCTGTGTGTATAGCGAGGGGAAGCGACTTCTCTCTCTCTCTCTCTCTTGCACTATCTGTCGGCTGTTCGGCGGGGGCAGAGAGAGCAGGGAGAGCTGCACACAGGCAAATACAAGCGGACGCTCCGAGGCTCCGGTCGCTCTTCTCCGGTATTTATTGTGAACGCGCCGGCCGCGAGGCTAACGTCGCGCTTCTTCCGTTGCGCCACTCTGCATTATACACGGTGCAGAGTCTCCGTGTCTCTATATCTCGTGCGATATATTCATCGGGACGTTGAGAGCGGCGGCTTCAGTTGGCAAAAGCGAGTGACTCGACCTGCGAGGGCTCGATTCCTTTTGCCCTGCTGTAAACCAGCAGAAACTCTGTGTCGGTGTCTGTGGCCGCTGGTCTCTCTGTGTATCTGTGTGTGCGGTATAGGTGAGCGCATTCGGCGCGAGGACAGTGGCAGCTCGCGGGATTGCAGTGTGCGGTATAAAGGGAGAAACTGGGGAAAGGGAGAGAGAGAGAGACGTTAATTACCGAGAGCCGCCAGTCGACGTTTTTCCGATATTCCTTCTCTCTCTCTCTTTCTCTCTCTCTCTCTCACTGTGCGAACTTTGAACTCGTTCTCCTCTGTGTGCACGGTCTATGTGCATAGTCTTTGTGTAGTTTGATCCCCGCCGACTGCATATAGTGTCGTTTTTCTTTCTTTTCATCCCTTGACCCGATCTCTCGTATATGCGGACACAAAGAGACAGGGAAAGAGAAAAGCGTCCAGAGAGAAACATCCAATTTGCTAAATATCCGCTCCGTCAGGGAAGGGTATACACAAAGGTAATCGACTCGCGAGTTGCAAGTATGCAAAGAAGCAAGTTCAGCAGAGTTCATCTTTATTACGACGAGGGCATCGGAATAGGATCATCCTCGCGGGGGGTGAAGAGTCAACGCAGCTGCTGCAGTTGAACGCATCGACGATAAATCGCATCGAGATAATATCACTGCAGCTATATAATAATCGATCCTGAGCTAGCACGTGTGTGTGTGTGTGTGCGTATGCGCGTGTGTGCGTATGTAACAGGGTGCCGAAAAAGAGAAGTTGAACGAGTGCACTCGGGCGGCACAAAGGGCCCCTATCGCTCAAAGGACTCAGAGGCTATAGAGTGGAAGGCCAAAGAGCTTCTTGCGGCCTGTATAAATACTGCGTCGCACCGCCCGTGCCAGTGCCAGTGCCCAAGAGGCTAATAAAAGGAAGGAAGGATCGAAGATAGTGACGTCCTACGCAACCCACTGATACAAGGGGTTGTTCGATCGTCTCTGTGTAGCGGGAGAGCAGAGGAGGGAGGAGAAGGAGGAGGAGGAGGAGGAGGAGGAGGAGGAGGAGGAGGTGGAGAAGGGAGGAGACAAGTCATGGTTCATGTGACAGACATGGGACCGCCGCTGGGCGCCGGCATACCCAAGAGCCCGAGCTTCCATCAGGGCCTGGCGTTCGCCGGCGACACCGCGCCCGACAGCTACAACCACTTCGGCAAGTTCCACGCGTCCGCGGCAGCGCTGCAGTACCAGCCCCTGCAGCCGCTCCTCGTCGGTAAATTCAATTTGAGAGCGATCGAGTGAGAGCATAGCGAGAGAGAGAGAGAGAGAGAGAGAGAACCAGTCTGTGCAGTCTGCGGATGAGCGTGTGTGTGTGAGAGAGAGAGAGAGAGGATTGGATGTGCGTGTGCCAGATGCGCGCGGGCGCTGCTCGCGGCTCTATGGCTCTTTTTGCAATGCAGGCTGCTGCTGCTGCGGACGCGCAATTACCATTCACACTGGTGCTGCTTCCCCCGACCCCCTTTTTTTTTTCCTCCGAGGGGCTGCTGAACTTGTCCCGCGCTCTGCAATTCGAAGCGGCTTATAGATGCTGCCTATTTATCTTTGATCTGCGATAGCGTGAAAAGATTTTGTTGAACGAACCCGGATTTTCGGAGGAACTAGAAACAGTTTCAAATTCGGACAACTGCGTAGCATCTTAGTGGGACTGCTACAAATCTAAAATATACGACGAGGAAAAAACGCGCGCGAGCTATTCGATGACGTCCATTGGCGCGCATCTATTTTCAATGATGATTTTAGATAGAGTTGCGTAACTTCTGTCGCTTAAAAGTCTTAACCAAGTCTCATAATTTCCGAGAGACTCTCACGTGCAGCCGAGATATACGAATTATATAAATAAAAGTCACCTTCAATCCAAGATTTTCCTAATCAATCTAATAAACACTGCCACCCGTATTGCAGGCTATTTTTACGCCAACTATTTCCATGCGCTTCGTTTGACACTTTTTATATGTAATCAATCGGTTTATTTATTTACTGCACAAAGGAGTAAATCAATACTCGCTCTGTTTAAAAATCGTATACGTAATTTTCCACTGTTTTTCAAATTTCGCACTTTACAAAATTATATATATTAGTAAGCTTATTCAAATTTTTAGAAAAAAACAAAAAAACGAAAACTACGCAAGTACTATACTCAAAATTCATACTCCGGTTTATGAAACTACTAATAACTTTAATCTTGTTTGCCCAAACGTACTGTATCACAATAAGCTGCAATAAAAGATGTTGATTCAAAGCTATTAAAACTAAAGTGCAAACAACTTATTCGAGCGTAAAGCATAATTAATCGATGCAATTTACATACTGAATCATAAATTTAAAGCAATCAAAAGAAAATTAAGAGTATCGTTTCTTTTACGACCCGATGACTTTGAGATGACATGCTTACAACGTGTTCCTACGTAAGTTATGCAGTTCGCCGCACCGTTTCAGTTCCATAACTGCACTGATAAAAGTTGAAAATTCACCCGAACAGCATGAGAACTAAACCAGTGAGTTATTATCTGCTGTCTGGGTCGCGTATTGTTATCTGCTGAAATCATCTCCCTCGCATTGAATCCCATTAAATTTTGTTTCAGTTGCACTTGTTTCCTTATTCAACCGTCGACTCTTGTTTACGAGGCGTATAATCTTTCCATTCCACTGTCCGTTCACCAACTACAATGAGAGAATTTGACTCGTATTCGAAAAGTGAATCTAGCGTATCGGGAACTCAGTGGCTCCTCCTTAAAACTCGGGATTATACTCAGGCCCATTTGAAATTCACCCAAGCGCGAATAATTACGTCCCGAAAATTCAATCTAAATTCCAAGGATCGGAGAGGTTACGATATATTATCACTTGCTCGCGAGGGGAAAAATTTCATTTCCAAGCGCATGTATACATATACACGGCCGGGGTAAGGCGACAATTTTCATCTCGAGGAATCTCGAGAAGAGCTGCCATGTCCTTCTAAAAATATATACCCATCGCGATAACGCTCAGAGGACTGGATAATCACACTCAGCCAATATATCTTATTCTTTTTTTCTTTGTCGCTGGTTTTTGTAGAGGTCAAAGCGGGCGAGGAGAGGGAGGAGCTCTTTATACAGAAGCTGCGCCAATGCTGCGTCCTATTCGACTTCGAGTCCGATCCGCTCTCGGATCTGCAATGGAAGGAGGTGAAGCGCGGGGCCCTCCACGAGATGGTGGAGTACATTACCAACAACAGGAACGTCATCACCGAGGCCATCTATCCCGAGGCCGTCAATATGGTGCGTGCTTACAAAGATTCACATGACTCCTTTGCTCTTTTGTTTTTTTTTTTATGTTTGGGCTTTTTCTTCATTTTTATGAGTGAATTTCCTCTCGATTTTATACTTTGCGATTTTTAGACAAATTCAAATCATTTGTATTTTCTATTTTTTTATGCACTTTTTATAAGTACTTTATGACATTTTACCAATTTTTTCAAACGCTTCTTCACGGTACACAGTTTTAAAAATTTTACGTCTTATAAATAGTAAAAGTTGGTCATTATAAATAATTTGTTCGATCGGAAAACTATCAGAGTAATTTTTAAGGCAAAGCTTCTACATTATTCTTTCTTATATAAAAGTATCTTAAATACTGTAGCCGTTCGTTCACGTAGAAAATACTCGAGGTCGCAGAATGACCTGATTTATAAACTTATGGCTGAAAAATTGTTTCGACCACCTAAGGGTTAACTGTATATCGCGTAAGATAAATGATATCGAACGATTTTTAAACGTGATTCATGTTCTTTATATTGAGAATTTATTTCTGCCTGATAAAGAATTTTATAGTTAAGCACGGTAAATAATTTATTGAGAGTAACTTTTTTGCGATGAATTATCGATTCCATTTTGCTGGGCTGGAAAAAACAAGTATGCCCTAGATGATTATAAATTATTATAAAAATAATAAGCGGTGTAATAAATCAATAATAATAGCACGTGTTTTACTTGATTAAAAAATTAATATCTTTAAATAAAACCTTTATACAATTTCTACATTCTTTATTCGATTATGAAATAAGTAATTTTGAAAATTGAACATTTAAATTTGTGCCGCAGAAAAAATAGTTTTCCTGTTCAGATGTGCAACGACATAGGGAAACTGTATTTATTATTATTCTCTAAATTATAAATAAATAATGTGTAAATAAGAGGTTGTAACAATAGATACCAAATGAAAGGCTATAATACATTTGAACATAAAAAAAATCCATTCGGTAGAGCTGATCAATCAATACACTTGATGTGGTAGAAAATGAAATGCTTATTTCTTTTAATACATTCTGTATAATTATATGATTGCAAAGAGTTTCAAACAAAAATGTGTAAAATGTGCTCATTTGATGAATTGACCGTCTTATTTCTTCAATTTATTCAATCAATAAAGAGCTACGAAGCTTCGTAAAATTTAAATCTAATTAAAAACAATCAATTTTAATATCATTATTTTTCGAAGGAATAAGCTAGAATCCGATATTTAATAATTACAAAGTGTCACAAATATCGAATACCTATATATTTCCAAGAACTCGAGAAAATTTACCCTCAATACACTGTATTTCGAGCTCGGTAAACTTTCCCCAACGCTCGCTCCGACTTTTTCACCCGCTCGCAGAGATAGAGGAAGAAAAAGGAGCCGCAGTAACAGCAGGAGAATATAGGGAATCCATTGATATTTGCGCAGTTCGCCGTAAATTTGTTCCGGACTTTGCCGCCTTCGTCGAATCCCAACGGCGCGGAATTCGATCCGGAGGAGGACGAGCCAACGCTGGAGGTCGCCTGGCCCCACCTGCAGTTCGTCTACGAGTTCTTTCTGCGTCTGCTCGAGTCTGCGGACTTCCAGCCGTCAATAGCCAAGCGCTACATCGACCACAAGTTTATACTGCAGCTGTTGGAGCTGTTCGATTCGGAGGACCCGAGGGAGAGGGACTTCCTCAAGACGACGCTGCACAGGATCTACGGCAAGTTTCTCGGACTCAGGGCCTACATACGCAAGCAGATCAACAACGTGTTCTATCGGTTTATTTACGAGACCGAGCACCACAACGGCATCGCCGAGCTGCTTGAGATACTTGGAAGGTGAGCCAGACTGCAGCCGATGCAGATTTTTTTTAATTATAAATCGATTATAGCTGCTGATCGATCGCGATGACACCAATTCCTCGTTGATCAGTGGAAAGCTTGGGGAGTTGATTGCCGATAATCGCTTGAGTGCTTCGAGTGCAGCTTTGTACAATCACTTTGTCACGTGGACCACCAATATATTTTTTATAGTTTCGCTTGTTTTGCTTGCAATACATGTATACGAGAGACTAAATTCATGCTTCTAATAGGAAATGTGAATTTTCTTATTTTCATATATACATTATCTTACACGATATGGAAGTTTTAATTAAAATTTTAACTATCGAATCATTCGAAATCGTGAGGACTGAATTATATTAGAAATTCAAAGGTGTGGGTAGATGGAAATCTATCATATACTTTTAAACACAGCTTAGAATTTTAAAAGTAGAACGAGCTCTAACGATACTTTACCAAAATATCAAACGGATATTCAAACAATTCAACAATTCAAAAGGTTGAAAATTCTCATTGATTCATAATAAGTTGCGTATTTTTTTGTAATCTGAATAAATATTAGTTCTATATTATATCTAAATCTATTTGAGCATCAAACAATATTATTTTATGTAAATTGTAAAATCCAATAATTTTACGTTTATTGCTTGAAAAAAAGTGTTCGATTATGCATTTTATAGATGCAGAAAAATGTTCTTGCATTTAATGCTTAAAATGCTACCAGATCAGACCTCAAGAGTCTATACAATGCTCCATCTCTTTCACTTCCCTAGCTCCTTCACACTGCACTTTTTACCGTAATACTCATGGTTTTGCTTCTTCAATTTGCAGTATCATCAACGGCTTCGCTCTGCCTTTGAAGGAAGAGCACAAGACCTTCCTATTGAAAGTCCTACTACCCTTACACAAGGCCAAATCCCTGTCGGTTTATCACCCACAGCTCGCCTACTGCGTTGTGCAGTTCTTGGAGAAGGACGCCTCTCTCACGGAGCCGGTAATCAAGAATCTTCTTAAGTTCTGGCCAAAAACGCACTCGCCAAAGGAGGTCATGTTCCTAAATGAGCTCGAGGAGATACTCGACGTCATTGAGCCCGCCGAGTTTCAAAAGGTCATGGATCCACTCTTCAGGCAACTCGCAAAGTGCGTCTCCTCGCCGCATTTCCAAGTGAGTCCTGTTCTTGTCACCCATACATGTATGTCAGTGTTGTAATGGAGAATTTCAAGTTATAGCCGGAAAAGATGTTCATATTTTAAAACGTTAATATTCTTTGATTAATTTCATGACAATGGATTTCACATCAAGCAGCCAAATAATTTCTTGTTCGTCTAACAGAAAGATCCATTTACTGTCTCGTGTTCAAGCATTACATACCTAAGAAGATATAAATCCTATTTAAATTTTTATTGTGATTTTAGGTGGCTGAGAGAGCTCTATACTATTGGAATAACGAATACATAATGTCCCTTATTTCGGACAATTACTCAGTAATTCTGCCTATAATGTATCCAGCATTGTACAGAAACTCTCGGAATCATTGGAATAAAACGATACACGGTCTAATTTATAATGCATTGAAACTCTTCATGGAAATGAATCAAAAGGTGTTCGATGAATGCACGCAACAATATCAACAGGTATACTTGTAAATGCAATATTTCTTATTTATTCTGTAACTGTATTAATAAATTATCGATTTAATATTACACACACACTTTACTTATCGTTTAGGATCGACTGAAAGAAAGAAAAATGCTGAAAGACAGAGACGAAGCATGGACACGGGTAGAGGCGTTAGCTATGAGGCATCCGCCGTACGGGTCTAAAACAGTACCAAATAATAATCCGTTTATAACGTCACAAAATGAAAATAATTCACTGCCCGAGGAAGATGGGGAGAATGAGAATATTACGTTGACCGCTGATAAAATTGAAGCGAGGGCCAATGAAGTAAGTGTACAAAATGTAAGTACCATCATCAGTATTATTACATAGGCTAAATCACAATGGATTGTAGACAATTTTTTTTAATAATTCAAATTTTTCAATATTTTCTTAGTTTTCTCACTACTTTTCAACTTGATTATTGAGAAATTGAAGGAAATAAAAACTAAAAATCTAAATTTCAAATCATTTACCCAAATCATTGCGTTACATATCACGATCAAAACTTCATGTGGAGTAAGATTTGGATGTGACCACTATGTAAACATAAATAATTCTGACCAACTATAATCCAAATAGAATTTCAATATCTTCCATCAAGAATAAATAAATTTGGTAAAAATTGTCTCCTTACATTCATGTGTAGAGCTTTCTAATTGAAATTGTAAAAATACCTTGAAAGTCAATCAGTTTTCGTTTAATTTCATTAGGTAAAGAAAGTGTCAAACGTAAATAAGGTGAAACAGCTGTTGCGGAGGAAAAGCGAGTTGCCCCAAGATTCCTACACGATTCGTGCGCTTACGGATCACAAGCGAGCGGACGAGTACCTGGTTACGCCGCCTGACCCTAACAACTGCTAGTCTCTGCCTCGCTCTCTTCCAGTTTATTTTCTAAAGCGCAGCAACGAGGTCGGGAGTTAGTTTCTTTCCTTGCATTGATCAAGTGGACTACTACGCGAAGAGGATAAATTGAACTCAACGGGAATCGTGCGTAACTGTAGTTAGTTTAAAGAAAAAAAACATGAGTGAAAATGGGGGTGTGACTGTAATATATATATATAAATGATTTTTTCAATTTTTTAAGCTGGCTGATAAGTTCTGCAAATCATTAATAAAGATAAAATAAACGTTGCTGTACTATTCTTTGTACTCAAATGTGTGCGCTCACGTCCTTGGGATATAGAACGTGAAAGTCTTAGCGAATGGGATTTTTTGTACAAAAAATATAGTAAAACAAATGGATACGCTTCGCTTTCATTGAAAACTAAATTCGGGAAGCTGTCAAAACGCGTTATCTGATTGGAAAATTTTAAAAAACATGACACGTATATTATGACCAAATAATGTGAAACGCCAGTCGTTTATATAGGATATTCATTAGCATGAATTGCTTCTGTGTTATCGTTCCAATCTAATACAACTTGTAACCAATTGCAACAAAGACAAACTATAAACAATCGCGCAGTGAACTCTATAAACGTTATATCCGTTGTGCCTCTGTGTGTAAAACAAAAACGCTTGTTGTCATCTGCGAGAATTTCATTCCTCTTGAGGGTCACTACACCGCTGACAATCGGAAGATGAATTCATCAGCAAACCACAGTCGGATTTCAAGAATTCGATAATCTTGCTTTAATGATGTGTTGTTGGAACAGTCTTATATGACTTCAAAGGAATAATCACGCTGTTGTGGCAAAATATAGCAAAAAAGGTGGAGCAAAAATGCATAAAGAAAAAAAAATCATGTTAGAAACACATAATCTTTGCGCTGCTGGCAGGCTGTTATGTTAATATTGCTAATATACCTTGTTGAAAATGAGATAAGAATAGACTCTTTTATGAAAAAAGAATATTTCGAATTAAAGCTGCAAATGAAAAAAAATTATTTGATTTACTTATTGATATGGATCCTCTCAAAGGAAAGAAGCCGTCTCTGCTAAAAGTTGATTATTTGTAGAAGTATACTATAATAGCGTTTAATATTATTAATTAATGTTAATGTGAATAAACGGAAAAAAGAATAATTATAAAGGAAAGAGCTAACTTTACGGGCTTTTACTATAGGACAGCGACGTCTCGCTATTTCGAGCCTTCACAGCTCGTTTTCGCGACACTCGCACTGGCGAATCTTCACTTCAGGTAAATAATCAATTTTTCTGAACAGTGGAAAAACATAATCAAAGATTTGCAGACACAAACACATAAGAAGATTCGTCATATTTGCAAGCATACACCTGAGTTCGATGACTCATTAATCGTTGATAGATCATACTCATTTATACTAAGAAACACCTACATTTCGTCGTGTAATAACTAAATTATATGTTGTACTATGTTTGGATATATATACAATCTGAAAAAAATGGATTAGAAAAAAAAACATGAAAGATTTAGTTTGACGAGAGAATAACCGAATGAGTTGTTTGTGCTCTAGTGTATGCCGCGAAGTTATTGTGCATCGTACCGCCAGAGTTTTTTTTTCTAAGCGTAGCAGCATGTTCTCTCATTCTTCATTTTCTTTCCAAAAAGATAGAAAAGTCTCATAGAAATGTACAAAGAGAGTGACACTTAAATAACAATAAAACACGAATTCTTCCATTTTTCTCTACCAACTCGACCATCAGCGTTTTGTAACAATTGTACGTTTCTATGTGATTCTCTATCATCGGAAAGACTATATTCCTCGTATTCTGCCAAAAAAGAAATAAAAAAGGAATATTAATCGAACGATCAAAGATCGGCATTAATTTATGCGATTGTAAATAATGTATAAAAGTAAAAATTTCGTGAAATCGTCATACTTATTTTCATTTTTTTGGCAATGCGCAATATGTATACAGTCTTCGTTTGCTCTCCCCCCTTCGTTCAAAGACAAGTATAGACCTACGATAGAGCATGTTTATTATACTTCGGCATAAAGGTGAATTAAGAAATGGAAAGCTACAGAGACTTATTCCCTCGTAAACACCCCTCATTGGTATCACTTTTTATAATCAAACTGTACATGTAATCCCATACTTTAGAGAAGAAAAAATAAGAGAAGAATGTTTTAGTAATGCTTAAAAAGACTTAATAGATCATTTTTCTCCAACCCAGTAGTTATAGTAGCCTTTTGCATGAATTTATACAAATATCTGATAGTATTAAAAAACAAGCTTCAACGAAGACTTTGTAAATTATGATGTATCTTATAATATCTTGTTGATTTCCATACAATTATTATTACTATTATTAATATTATACTATTAATTATTAACTATTATTTTATTATTAAGGTTATGATTACATTTTATTTATCCTTTTGTAACATAGAATTTGATCAATGCTGGGCGTGCAAATACTCTTGCGGAACGTATACATAATGCACATAGCGTCCGAAATAAAAAGAAATATATTCGGTAAAAACCTCTGCCACGTTCGTAGTTTTTAGATTGCTCGTGGCTGCAGTATTAAAACACTGATATATCTGTGCCGAGAGCTAAAAGCGAAGTGAGAATTGAATGGGCTCTGGGATGGTAATATATAACTTTAAAGAAATTAATCGATTGTCAGTTTTCTCGTTTTATTGAACATCGACGAGTGTTCAATTAACTTGATTTTATTACGAAAGGTAATAATCATTAGTGCTCACTTTTGCTATTAGCTGGAAGAACAATAACGCATAAGTATGAGAAAAAGAAATAATTGACGTTTATTTAAAAAAAAAAAAAAAATGAAATTTCTGTGGATTATACTTAGTCACCTCTGGTCATATAAGTGTAATTTTTTAGTATTTTTCGTTGAGTAACGTTCCATCTGCGTAATGTATTACCCTTATTGAAGCACACTATACACCTATACATACACACATTTACACGTATCCATACATACACATAGACAATACAGATAAAAAACAATTTCTGTTTGTAATTTGTTGAAAACATAGTTTTATAGAACAAATAAAGAATTACTACGAATGAAAATCAAAATTTATTGCATGAATAATTTTTCCTTATTTAAAAAAAAATTACAAATGTAAAAACGGATATATAGTTATTAATTACTTTCTTCTTACATTTTCCACAAAATTCTAAGTTCATGTAAAAGTAGATATCACTTAAGTTATTACTGTAAATTAAAAATAAAACTTGCATGATGATTTTGTACAACCCCAATAGAGTAGTCATTTTTTTCAAAGAAAAAAAACAATAGATAAACACCTGTATTATATGCAAAAAATATTATAGGTTGAATAGACGAAATGTTTTGAATGTCTGCATGTAAAAAAAGATTATTTACTGCTTAAAAAGTTTATGATTCACGTATTTGTATTTTAATTACACAAAGTAATCAATGGTGAATATTTTTCTGCAATTGGGGTCGATCTTATTTGTGGAATTTTCATAAATTACATAAAAATTTAGGCTAAACCAACTACTTGTAAAGAGGCCATTCAAAGATGGGAGGAGCGAACTGGAAAATCAGCGCGTGAAGAAAAAGAAATCATATTAAGTTTTCAGTGGCCACCGATTGAAAAACTGGACAACAATTTGTCTGTCCTTACTAAAGTCGAGTTAAATATATTTCTAAACAAATATATTTCAAAACAAAGTGGATAAGTTTTTCTTTTTAATTTATTTGTAAAATTCCATTCTTTAAGATAGAACTATTAAATATCTCATGATATTGTGAATAAGAAAATTAATTTTATCTCAATTTTTTAAACACTAATTTTGTATTGAATAAACTTTACAACCAAAAATATTTTCTATCTTTAGAAAATTATCGCTATCCACGAATATGATCGAAAAGATAAACGGCCTCAATGCACTCAAAAATTTAAAAATTTTATCAATGAGTCGAAACAACATCAAGACATTTTCTGGTTTGGAAGCTGTTGGTGATCACTTAGAAGAACTATGGATTTCTTATAACATTATTGAAAAGATAAAAGGTGTTGCTGCCCTGAAAGCTCTAAGAGTGCTTTATATGGGAAATAATGCAGTTAAAGATTGGTCAGAGTTTAATCGTTTGCAAGAAATTCCAAAACTTGAAGATTTATTATTTATCAATAATCCCGTATGTGAAGCTATGGATCCAGATGCATATCGAGCTCAAGTTTTGAAAAAACTTCCCAATCTAAAAACATTGGATTCCATTAATATTGTGTAGGTTTTCACAAAATTTATCGTTATCTTCAATATACATAGGCTTAATATTACAATTTTTTTAGGCGTGTTGCTGCAGATGAAGAAGAAGATAGTAAATAAGAAATCTGAGTTAAGTTTTATAAAAACAGTACAGTAACTTTACATAACATCAATAATTTTCAACTTTCATATCATTAATTCCAAGTTCTTCATTCTGCTCGAAACTTCGTGTATACTTAGTTATTTTTAATCTATCATCAGTTCCATCATCTGATAAACTTTGTACGTAACTATTTCCAGCTGGATCATCAAGAACTAGGGTAACTTTTTTATTTCCTTGTAAAATTTCATCAAGCTGTTTTAAAAAATTTTGCATTCTTTGAGCCAGTTCGGGATCAACAGTATCTCCAGTCAAAGCTGTTGAATTAGACAATTGATCTTTTACAGCACTAATAATTCCTTCAACAGTACTGAATCGACCTCCTAAAGTAGTAGGTCCAACTTCTAAATCTAATTCAGGTATTTTCATGTGACAAGTTTCAGATTTTAACAAATCTCTACTGAAATCTTCTGTACCAGTTATTGTAACTTCAATTTTGACACCCTCAGGTTCTATCCCGCTGCCACTTTTAATTTCATTGGTTTTATTTCCACACATATCACAAACTGTTGCCATAATAACAACTTCTTTAAAATAAGGAATTTCTAAAAATAAAATAAAATAATAGTTATTTAAAATATATATATATTCTATTCGAAGAATAAATTATACATACTAGTCATTTTCATATTTGTTTGACATGGGCTGTTACATTCTGGACAGTTAGTTGGGAAGGTCATAACTTCACCTTCAATTTCCTCTAAAGTGTATTCGTCTTCATTGATAGGTTGTAAAATTTTATCTTCATTTTCTAAATAAATTCCTAGAATATGATTTTGTTGCATTGTCCTTTTGAAATAATGAACTTCACATCCATCATCTTTTTGTGGTACTTTTGGATTTTGAACATTCGTGTTACCAGAAATATCTTCAAAAATAATAGTATATGGTTCTTCAACTTCTTTAAGGACTTTTAATTTAATTAAAAATTGGTCAATTTGTTCAGCAGCTTCTGGATTTTCCTTTCTACGACGGTCTTGGTCTTGTTCTAAGCCAGTAATACTGCGGTCAATAATTCCTTCAACAGTTGTTACTTCTATAATAAAAATTTTTAAGTCACTCGATTATAAAATAAAATATATTTACTTATTATAACTCACTATATTACCTCCTTTTTGAGATTGTGAAGGAATTTCAAAATCTAAATGTGGTATGCTAACACTAGTGTAGTCAGACTTGACAATTTGTCTGTTTAAATCAGATTTTGAAATCATTTTTAGAATTATTTTGATACCTTTTTCTTCAATTTTTCCCGCATTTTGTATTTCATTATTTTTATAACCACAATGTTCACACTCGAATGACATTAACATAACATCTTTGTAGAAAGGAATTTTTGTAAGAAATATTCTTGTTTCGCCCTAAAAAATAAAAAAAATACATCAACTACATACATTGTTAAATTATACGCAAGTTCTAACTGACACTGAAAATGAGCACTAACATTTTGTCCACAATTCATGCACAAGCTTTCGATGACAGTAGTTTCGGGATCATCGTCTGCATTAATATTTCTAAATATTGGTTTTGAATTACTTTTCGCTGTTCGTTCGTCTTTTGCCATTTCAGAATTTTGAGGTTATGTCGTTAAGAAATCTTGTAAATATTTATACTGTTTATAATTTCTGAAAAACTTGTATTCTGCGTATTTTAACTAAAAATTCTTTCTGGTTTTTTTTTTTATTAATTGAGAAAGATTAACAAAACATGATATTTGCTATTTATAAAGACTTTCAACCTGTTGATATGTAGATCAGCTGATTTCTTTCAGAATAGAAAGTAGGGGTAAAAAGTGAAATATATCTTTGGTAGGGGTAAAATAAAAATTCTTCGTACTTCTATTTTAAAAATTCAAAGTAAATACTTTACCTTTACTTTTATTAAAATAACTATATATTATATAGAAACATAAATTCAATAATTCAATATTAATTTTATCATTTTTTTTATTAAAAATTGATACAAGTTATATGTAGCGAGGAAACATTTTTGATAACTTTCTAGTTTCCTACACAAAATAATTTTTTGTATAGAAGACAAATTTTTTAGTTAAAAATTATTTTGTGCACATGAAGTATAAGAAGATAGTGCAACCTTTTAACATAATAACTTGAATTATTTTATTAAGAAAAATAGTCGAGTGAATATATTTATCATAGTGAGATTAGCAATATTATAAATAATACAATAGTGTATAGCAGATTAGTAACATTTGCAAGAGCAATTTGTTAAGTACAACATTTATAAATATATAACATGTTCAGCTTATTATAATCATACAATAATAAATTTTTATGTATACCTTGACATTATTATTATTATGTCGATGACAAAGTTATTTTATTTTGTATACATACTGAATAATCTCTTTCGATGATTAAGACACTATTGATCCTACTTATATACAATACATACACATTCCACTTTCTTCTCCCCTTTTCTATAAATTAGTGAAAAAATAATGCTGCTTTGGCCATGATTAAAAAATCGATACAATTATAAACTACTGTATCGTTGATAATACCTATATCTCCAAAACACTCTTTATTAATCCATCAGTTAGATGTTTTAATGTAAAAGTTTGATAACTCGTTTACTTTGAATTCACGTCATCACCACTATATTCTTTCTATTAGGTGATTTAGACAGCTTTAAATTCGAAGTAAAAATTTTCATTTTTTTATGAATAATACTCTAATACTTTAATTACTATCATTCCCACTAACTTTAAAATTTTTTTTTTAAATAATTATACTTACTCAGTAAGTATTTAATTTGCCAGTTATTTTAAAAAGTCTACAAGTTTTTCCCAATAAGGTTATTGGTTTACTTGAATAAGGCGGTTTCGACAATGAATGATTCACACTAGTTATGAAATTAGAAAACAACACTTGCAATGTTAAAGTCATAATCAGCAACAGATTTAAATGGAATGTATATTGCGTAATGTTGCTGTAATAAAAATGCCCTATTTATATATAAATTGTGCGGAATGTATTCAGGAATAGATATCTGAATTCTGAACTACATATTTTGATTGTGGGCTTTATGTAATTAAAAGTATAATGCCATTTTTCAAAAAAACTTATCGGGGACTATGCGATTTGATAATAAACTCATAATAAAATTAGTATTCATTAGTAACGCGAGATGTCTTACAAATATTTGTTATTAACTAGCAATAAATTAATCGTCTTCTGACGATCTGTACACGCAATTATACAAAATTAAATCTAAGGACGGAAAACGTAAAACACTAAAGCTAATTGGCAATTAACTTTTCTGATTCGCGCTGAATTCAATCGTTAGTTTTCATTTTTTTGTTTCAAGTATTAGCGTTACATCACTAAAAACTTGTAAAAAACGCATTGCTAAAATTGTAATGAAAGAAAAAAATGCTTAAAGTGTAGATATTAAAGAGATTAACGGAAGCCAGTAGTCAACATTTTTGAAAAATGTGCAGTTTTCCAGTAGTGTCAATGTAGTTTCATACGAGTTAATTTAACAATATTCCATAAGTAAAAGAAAACATATTTTACAAAATATTTTTAACTATTCAATTGTTCATTCCTTATTAAATAATGTAATAAAATATTATAGAAATCTTGCAAAAGAAGAATCATTGACTTTCTAATGTTTAAAAACAAATAGTCTTTATAAAAGCATGAAATATTTTTTAAAAATGTTTTTTCTTTTAATCATAAATTATGCATTATTGTTACGAAAAATATTCACAAGAAAATAACAAAAATCAAATACATTTTTTTCCAATCGTTGAATAATCTGGAAAGAAAATACAAATATTCGACTACGGGCCGCCGTTAAGGTTTTAATTGAAGCTCAGTCAATCGATTTATTTGTATCGAGGACTATCTGGCGGTGTGGGTTGCGCACTGCTTTTGCTCCTAGGTCCCGTCTTGAATGACATCTTTTTCGTCGGCCTCGGCGATATTCCGTGGAGAGCCGTACTGTCGGTCGTGTCGCTGCTGAACCACACGCGACTGCCATCGGAAACTGCGAACATGCGAAGATAAAAGAAACGGTTAATACGTATCACATGGTACAAGGATATCACGATAGCAGTACCTTTGCAATTCAGTATACTCTCTTGCGCACGCATACGAAGATTAACCAAACGTCGCGTGTGTGAAAAGCTTCTAAAGCTATGACTAGTTTCTAGGATATACGTAGAATGGAAGTATTACCTCTCAACAGATTTTGTAAGACTGTCAAAAGAAAAGGGTTCATTGATAGTTAAGAAAAAAGCCCGTAGCCACATTAGTATGATTCAATGAGAGGAGATGTTAGTAAGTATGCTGATTTTGTCGATGAAGCGAATAAAGTCAGTACAAAGATGCAATAACGAAGGGCTTATATCTCGTGATATATTCTGATCGATGAGTTTTGTTAGATGACGTGCGACGAGATGAATGAACTTAGCGTGGGAAATTCTTTACCTCTGTTTGCGCGATTGTCATTGCTGGCTGTGGAATTGCCCCGAAGACCTGGACGTCCTTGATGCGAATCTATAAGGGCTGCTGCAAGATTCGACGATGCTGCCGACTGCACGCTAGTTGTGGAACCTTTTAATAAATACATGAAATTATAAACAACAGAAACAATATTATAATAGATGATAATTCTTGGAAACAAATGTCATTTACGAAATCATGCTTATTAAATATAGGTTTCAGAAACAAAAAATTATAGAAAATACTTATATCCATTGATTTGAATTGTTTTAAAATATAATTTTTTATAAGTCAATAAAATTAACCTGATACTGAAGAAGCTCCGCTGAATGGACTTGTTGGTTGAACCGGTGAATAAACATTTGCTGCAAATTCCTCGAAAGTTGTAGCTTCTTTATGATTTCTCATTATAGTGTCTATAGATCTTGCTCGCTCCTCATAACTACGAATATGGATTAAAATTTAGAGAACAAGAATTTCGAGAAAATATAAATAGTAAATTTATATACAATTACGTACTAGTGTTGGTATAGTGTCAAGGTAGTTCTTTTCGCTCTACTAGCAGCAAGAGCAGTAGTTCTCACTAAACCTGGTAATACTGCGTCTTCAACAATGCACTCGTCAAACAATAATCCAAAAAACGGGATCTCGGGCTTTCTAGATACTTGCACTCGGTACAGTTTGTTGGGTAGCGGATAAATAACTATTAATACATCGCAGAATTCAGTGGGAATGATGTCTCGACGATAATCGCGCCAATGCTCTGACCAAACTATGTGTATTTCATCGTTACCGAGATGTCTCGTCTAAAAGATCAATCATTGTATTAAAGGTTAATACTTTATATGCTACACTTATAAATCCACAATAATTACCTTTTGTAGTAAGCTTTCAGGACTATCTGAAGGCATCCTTGTAGCTACGTGAAATATAACCTCTGCGTAAGATGTAGCAAAATAAGGCGCAGTCACGCCGGACGCTTTACCTGGCACAAGGCCACCTAAAAAGCCCGTATGTGATTCCAGTTCGACTTCCCATGCGAGTCTCGCAATAAAGCTTTCATACTCCTTGCTAGCCGTGACATTGCTGAGTATGGAATTCTTGTCCTCTTGACCCTGACCCACGTAGATCACTGCCATTTTGTGAGTTTCTCTAGATCTCTGACCGTCCAAATTTCTCAGTTCTCTGAGCAGCTTTTCGTTCTTCGATAACAAGTGCAGTTTTCTACGCTGTTCCCAACCAGATAAGCCCAGATGCGAGAACAGTAGTCGACAGTGATGGAAAGGTGCTGGTGGTGGACGACAGGTTGGTGGACTCATCGGAGCCGCACACATGCTCACATGCTGGCTCCAGCCGTTCACGTGCTCACGCTCAGCGTTGCGCTGATTCAGAATCGTCGCGATCGTTTCCCCTTCGAAGTGTTGACCTTGCGGTGGACCTGCTGCCGAGTTCAATGCTATCTCGGGATTAGTGAGCACTTCCGGGCTCGTGTGTCCGATGTACTGAAGCAGCTGTTGAAGTTTCAAAGCCATTAATATTTTTTTTTCATGTATAAAACTAGTTTCTACTTGGGCCAATAAAATTTAAAAATATTTATAAATATTGACATTGTACACTTACGTCATCTAAATTGTCCATATCACTTGCCCCATTTTCAAAGGTAGGTAAAATATGAGGATCGTGATGTCGCATAGTATGCCTTGGAGGACAACTTTGTAAGGGCATTACACTGCATAAATCATCTTTCACAATTTTCGCCGGGCATTCTAAAAATAATAAAATTAGTTATACTTGACTTTTTAAAACAATAGAGTGAATTTCGTAATATTTTTTATGGTATTTTTGTATATTAAATGTTATTTTTATGTACAGACACTTATAAATCAAAGTAGTACTTTGTAACCAAAATACCTGATTTAATTGGATGAATTTCGATGTCTCCGTTGGAAGGCTGATTGTACAAAATTGAACTGTCCCAGGAAGCTTTCCCAGCTAAATCTCTTAGTAGTACTCGCACCATCGATGGCGCCGTCGTCAACCCCGCTGTAACTCCACCACCTGGTGCATCCAAAGTATCAAGTTCTATTAAAGACATAATGATCGAGTTGGATAACATCAGCAGTTGAATATTTGGCGCTTGAAACATTGCAGACGACAGCTCGTCACTTTCGATACCCGGCACGTCATCCAATTCCACAACAAGAGACGATAAACGAGCTGCTCCAATACCCATCGGAAAATGTCCCAAATGATTCACCAGATGCATCATCACCTAATTTTTGTAAATGCAGTTGTTTTTTAATTAAGATCTTATATAAGATTTGATTTTTAACTGCATTAGTTCGATACTATAAATAATTGCTAACTTTACCATTTTTGCAGCTAACTGTACAAACTGTATGTTTCCCCTCCAAATCGATTTAGAAGAATTTTCGTCAAGTAAATTATCCAATGCAATATTTGGATCAAAATCTTCTTTATCGTTTTGCTGGGTCTTAGACACATCATGCGTCTCTTTAATAATTTTATTTTGTACAATATTGTCCAACACCTGGAAGATAAATTTTAGTACAGGAAAATTGCCGCACAATAATATTATTCATGTAAATAATCAAAACTCACTGTGAAAAGTGTTAAAAGAAGTGGTTTGCCTTGAAATACTCGTAACAATGTACTTGGACCAAGATGCATTGCCCATTCTCCCAGACAAAAAAGCATTGATATTGATAAGGCGCTTTTTCTCTCCCGTACCATAGTCCTTTCGAGTGTTTCTGATAAGCTCTGAATTAAAATATCCAATACATAAAATTAATATTTGAACAATAATTACTTGATATTTTGTAGCATTTCATATTTTAAATTTAATATTACAGCACCTGAATAATTTTTGCTGGTACATTTGGATATTGTTCAAGGAGAACATCTGCTTTGTCGCATAGTAGTAGAAGGCAGTCGCAGGCTACTTGTGCCACCGTAGCATGAGTCGTCTAAAATATTTACTTAGATCAAGTATACGAAAATTATAAATAAATGTGTTTGGATAGTAAAACAATATCTACAAAAATATATATACAAGCGTATTATTAACACAGCAAATTATTAAATAGTGCCATGGGCTTAGTCAACATTAGCTATTGTTAGTCGTTGAAAATGAGGAAGCAAAGTTGCAAGCATCCTCAGCGATACACGTACATTTGTCGATGAACATACGCTGCGTCACATGAAGGAGTTGTTCTTTAAGACGGTACTGAAAATGGTCGCGCGTAGGACATGCAAAATTTATACCTGGTTGTCTAGAAGAAAATGAAACTTGTCCTTGCGCCGCACAGCTTGCTGAGCCCTTTGGCGATTTGATCCGATGGAACACTAATTTTACTAAGTTCAAGCGATATCCAACACCATAAACTAAAGTGCACTATTGTTTTGCAAAAAAAAGCACCGAAACCCAAAAATTCGAAATACCTAGTTCTACTTATAGAATTATTGAACTCTATATTATTTTTTTAACCAAATACCTGAGCATTTCCGCAAACTTTTTTTATTCGATCTTAACATAAATATTTGCCTTTCATGTCTTACAATCTTAAATGATAAATTTTTACTATAAAATTTTAAGATTTCATTTTTAATATGCAATTTACAAAACGTTGAACTGAATGTTAAGACCGAATTAATAAATTAATAAGCGATTATTACAGTTTACCTTTAGTGACAAAAGCAGAACATTGACTGCTTCTGGTACCGTCCTGTGCATGGTTTTGTAGTTCAATTCTTTGTAAACAAACATAGCGATACTTGATAATGCAATACATCTCGCTACACCGGTCGGTTCTCGGCGACAGCAACGCATTAAAATAGCTACAATATGATCCTGTAAAAATAAAATAGCTTAATAATGAAACTTAAGTATAAAATAAGCATACTATAAGTAGAATATTATATTTAGTTTACTTTTGCGTATGGACAAGTGGTGGTTACAATTTCGGCTTCATTCGGCTGTAAAACCCTCGTGTTAGAATTTGTGATTGGTAACGACAGCAACGAGCCAAGAATTGAAACAGCTTCTTTTCTTGGAGCCTGCAAAATTTAATTAATTAAAACATATTTCAAACGAAAAAAAAAAAAATTACAGGTATTGTCAAACCTCAACATCTTGGCTACTGAGGATAATGTTTGCAGCTTGGATGTAATCAAGAATCAAGAGACTGGAGCCGGGGAGATTTAAACTGAACAATCGAGGTCCTGTGTATTCTACAAGTGTGTGAAGAACTTTAGTATCGTTGCTCGAGATCCCATGGTGAACGGCACGATAAAAAAGTGTCAGATGTTGCTTGGGTAAGTTAACATCCTGCGGTTGTATCGTAAGAAGGCAAATGAGTCGATAAGCAGCTAATTTTCCTGCTTCGTATTGCGGAGGTAGTTGTATCGCCTGAACAATTGTAAAATAGGTTTGAGTACTCATAATATTCACCAAATTTAGTAGCGTCTACTTAAATATTTTTATGCTTAGTTTATAATACAAAAAAGTGTACAAACTTTGAAACACCACGGTGCAATGATTGTTAAAGGAGGGATTAGTTCTGGTGCTGGAGGTGTTGCTTGATTGTCTCCGGATACTCCTTGATTTTGTCGAATCTAGATAATAAATAAATAATTTTTGCATAATTTTTTTTTTTTAAATTATAATATCATTGGTACAGAGTCATTGTATTTCAGACATCAAGGTTTACTTTAATAAGCGTAAGCGTGAGCTGCACGAGGTAGTCCATCACTTGTCCGTGAAGTGTTGGATCCTGAATATTGTTAACATCTCCGAGAGCTGACAACATACGTCTCCATAAAACAACGGCAACGTCTGGCAGCCAACCTCTTACACCACCGCCAGCCATAACAGACCTTTTTTCTGACGCATCGTTCGTGTCTAAAAGAAACGACAACTTTGAGCATTAACCAAATACCATTTGCTACTATTTAATAAAACTTATAAGCAAATATGCATGGTCGGTTGATATTTTAAAGATAAAAAGTGATGAGCAACAGCTGAATATTTGATACGATTATAAGTAGTTGTATAGTTATAAAACAATGCACTGCAAAGCAAAGATAGCATCAAACTTTGTTAAAGACAAGGGGAAAAATTTAAAATATTGATTAGTCAAAATCGATAATATATGTTTATGAGAATGCTAATATGTTTAAAAATTTTTATGAATTTTCACGAAGAAATGGGTGTTAAATCTATATTGTGAAATTGGATCTATTTTCACTTTCAAGTTATATTCAATAGAAAAATGTTATACAGCTTATAGATCATTTAAAACTTCTCATATATAGCTAAAAGCATCATGAATTTCCTTCAAGCTGCAGTAAAAGAATCCCTGCATTTGAATTTATATCAAATTCGATTTAAAATATTAAGCAATTAACGCAGTCTTAAAATAATTATAATAGGGATAATAATAATCATAACAATAACAATAACAATAATAATAATAATAATAATAATAATAATAATAATAATAA